>JAPMUD010000059.1:0-65000 GCA_033459515.1 Theretra japonica
GGGACACCTCGTTTCAGCGACATCGCCACAAGGAAGCGGTGACTTAAGATAAGGGGTATGATTAAACCATAATTAGCTTGCGGACCTGCTGCCTAACATTGATGGTCCTGGCATCCCTTGCCGAAACCTATATTCAGTTCGGTTCGGTTTGGTTTTTTTTTTTAATACATATAAACACTGCAGACTCTAGGTCTGCACCCTTTGAAGTTTTTATTAAGTTTTGTTAGAGTTACATTATTTATAGTAAAGCGTATAAATAGAGCAGCCTTGAAACACTGCGGTGAAAATTAGTAAGTTACAATTTGCTTAGACGTTTTACATTACATTTTTGTTGTTCTCCTCCCACTAATTCCTTATGATAAGTTAATGTGTTAGTATTAAGTATTTTACGTACCACACATCACCCACCACCCACATACCACCCACCATCACACCACCCACCACCCACATACCCACCACCCACATACCCACCACCCACATACAACCCATCACCCACATACCACCCACCATTACTTCCACACCACCCACCATGACACCACCCACCATCACACACAACTCACCACCCACCATGACACACCACCCACCACCCACATACCACGTACCACACATAACCCACCACCTCATACCAAATCACCCACCGCCACATATCAAACCTACACACCACCCTGCCACACATCACCCACCATCACACACAACTCACCACCCACCATTACACACCACCCACCACCCACATACCACGTACCACACATCACCCACCACCCATATACCACCCACCATCACACAACCCAGCACCCACATACCCACCACCCACATACCACCCACCACCCACATTCCACCCACCATTACTTCCACACCACCCACCATGACACCACCCACCATCACACACAACTCACCACCCACACACCACCCACCATGACACCACCCACCATCACACCACCCACCACCCACATACCCACCACCCACATACCCACCACCCACATACCCACCACCCACATACCACCCACCACCCACATACCACCCCCCATTACTTCCACACCACCCACCATGACACACCACCCACCATCACACACAACTCACCACCGACACATCACCCACCACCCACATACCACGTATCACACATCACCCACCACCCACATACCACCCACCATCACACCATCCAGCACCCACATACCTACCACCCACATACCCACCACCCACATACCACCCACCATTACTTCCACACCACCCACCATGACACACCACCCACCACCCACATACCCACCACCCACATACCCACCACCCACATACCCACCACCCACATACCACCCACCATTACTTCCACACCACCCACCATGACACCACCCACCATCACGCACAACTCACCACCCACCATGACACACCACCCACCACCCACATACAACGTACCACACATAACCCACCACCTCATACCAAATCACCCACCGCCACATATAAAACCTACACACCACCCTGCCACACATCACCCACCATCACATACAACTCACCACCCACCATGACACACCACCCACCACCCACATACCACGTACCACACATCACCCACCACCCACATACCACCCACCATCACACCACCCAGCACCCACATACCCACCACCCACATACCCACCACCCACATACCACCCACCACCCACATACCACCCACCATTACTTCCACACCACCCACCATGACACCACCCACCATCACACACAACTCACCACCCACACACCACCCACCATGACACCACCCACCATCACACCATCCACCACCAACATACCCACCACCCACATACCCACCACCATCATACCACCCACCACCCACATACTACCCACCATTACTTCCACACCACCCACCATGACATACCACCCACCATCACACACAACTCACCACCGACACATCACCCACCACCCACATACCACGTACCACACATCACCCACCACCCACATACCACCCACCATCACACCATCCAGCACCCACATACCTACCACCCACATACCCACCACCCACATACCACCCACCATTACTTCCACACCACCCACCATGACACACCACCCACCACCCACATACCCACCACCCACATACCCACCACCCACATACCACCCACCATTACTTCCACACCACCCACCATGACACCACCCACCATCACACACAACTCACCACCCACCATGACACACCACCCACCACCCACATACCACGTACCACACATAACCCACCACCTCATACCAAATCACCTACCGCCACATATCAAACCTACACACCACCCTGCCACACACCACCCACAATCACACCACCCACCACCAACATACCCACCACCCACATACCCACCACCCACATACCACCCACCACCCACATACCACCCACCATTACTTCCACACCACCCACCATGACACACCACCCACCATCACACACAACTCACCACCCACACACCACCCACCATCACACCATCCACCACCCACATACCCACCACCCACATACCACGTACCACACATCACCCACCACCCACATACCACCCACCATCACACCACCCACCACCCACATACCCACCACCCACATACCTACCACCCACATACCACCCATCACCCACATACCACCCACCATTACTTCCACACCACCCACCATGACACCACCCACCATCACACACAACTCACCACCCACACACCACCCACCATGACACCACCCACCATCACACCACCCACCACCCACATACCCACCACCCACATACCACCCACCACCCACATACCACCCACAACCCACATACCACCCACCATCACACCACCCACCACCCACATACCCACCACCCACATACCCACCAACCACATACCACCCATCACCCACATACCACCCACCATTACTTCCACACCACCCACCATGACACACCACCCACCATCACACACAACTCACCACCCACACACCACCCACCATCACACCACCCACCACCCACATACCCACCACCCACATACCCACCACCCACATACCACCCACCATTACTTTCACACCACCCACCATGACACACCACCCACCATCACACACAACTCACCACCCACCATGACACACCACCCACCGCCCACATACCACGTACCACACATAACCCACCACCTCATACCAAATCACCTACCGCCACATATCAAACCTACACACCACCCTGCCACACACCACCCACCATCACACCACCCACCACCAACATACCCACAACCCACATACCCACAACCCACATACCACCCACCACCCACATACCACCCACCATTACTTCCACACCACCCACCATGACACACCACCCACCATCACACACAACTCACCACCCACACACCACCCACCATCACACCACCCACCACCCACATACCCACCACCCACATACCCACCACCCACATACCACCCACCACCCACATACCACCCACCATTACTTTCACACCACCCACCATCACACACAACTCACCACCCACACGTCACCCACCACCCACATACCACGTACCACACATCACCCACCACCCACATACCACCCACCATCACACCACCCAGCACCCACATACCTACCACCCACATACCCACCACCCACATACCACCCACCATTACTTCCACACCACCCACCATGACACACCACCCACATACCACCCACCATCACACCACCCACCACCCACATACCCACCACCCACCACCCACATACCCACCACCCACCACCCACATACCCACCACCCACATACCACGTACCACACATCACCCACCACCCACATACCACCCACCATCACACCACCCAGCACCCACATACCTACCACCCACATACCCACCACCCACATACCCACCACCCACATACCTACCACCCACATACCACCCATCACCCACATACCACCCACCATTACTTCCACACCACCCACCATGACACCACCCACCATCACACACAACTCACCACCCACACACCACCCACCATGACACCACCCACCATCACACCACCCACCACCCACATACCCACCACCCACATACCACCCACCACCCACATACCACCCACAACCCACATACCACCCACCATCACACCACCCACCACCCACATACCCACCACCCACATACCCACCAACCACATACCACCCATCACCCACATACCACCCACCATTACTTCCACACCACCCACCATGACACACCACCCACCATCACACACAACTCACCACCCACACACCACCCACCATCACACCACCCACCACCCACATACCCACCACCCACATACCCACCACCCACATACCACCCACCATTACTTTCACACCACCCACCATGACACACCACCCACCATCACACACAACTCACCACCCACCATGACACACCACCCACCGCCCACATACCACGTACCACACATAACCCACCACCTCATACCAAATCACCTACCGCCACATATCAAACCTACACACCACCCTGCCACACACCACCCACCATCACACCACCCACCACCAACATACCCACAACCCACATACCCACAACCCACATACCACCCACCACCCACATACCACCCACCATTACTTCCACACCACCCACCATGACACACCACCCACCATCACACACAACTCACCACCCACACACCACCCACCATCACACCACCCACCACCCACATACCCACCACCCACATACCCACCACCCACATACCACCCACCACCCACATACCACCCACCATTACTTTCACACCACCCACCATCACACACAACTCACCACCCACACGTCACCCACCACCCACATACCACGTACCACACATCACCCACCACCCACATACCACCCACCATCACACCACCCAGCACCCACATACCTACCACCCACATACCCACCACCCACATACCACCCACCATTACTTCCACACCACCCACCATGACACACCACCCACATACCACCCACCATCACACCACCCACCACCCACATACCCACCACCCACCACCCACATACCCACCACCCACCACCCACATACCCACCACCCACATACCACGTACCACACATCACCCACCACCCACATACCACCCACCATCACACCACCCAGCACCCACATACCTACCACCCACATACCCACCACCCACATACCACCCACCATTACTTCCACACCACCCACCATGACACACCACCCACCACCCACATACCACGTACCACACATCACCCACCACCCACATACCACCCACCATCACACCATCCAGCACCCACATACCTACCACCCACATACCCACCACCCACATACCACCCACCATTACTTCCACACCACCCACCATGACACACCACCCACCACCCACATACCCACCACCCACATACCCACCACCCACATACCACCCACCATTACTTCCACACCACCCACCATGACACCACCCACCATCACACACAACTCACCACCCACCATGACACACCACCCACCACCCACATACCACGTACCACACATAACCCACCACCTCATACCAAATCACCTACCGCCACATATCAAACCTACACACCACCCTGCCACACACCACCCACAATCACACCACCCACCACCAACATACCCACCACCCACATACCCACCACCCACATACCACCCACCACCCACATACCACCCACCATTACTTCCACACCACCCACCATGACACACCACCCACCATCACACACAACTCACCACCCACACACCACCCACCATCACACCATCCACCACCCACATACCCACCACCCACATACCACGTACCACACATCACCCACCACCCACATACCACCCACCATCACACCACCCACCACCCACATACCCACCACCCACATACCTACCACCCACATACCACCCATCACCCACATACCACCCACCATTACTTCCACACCACCCACCATGACACCACCCACCATCACACACAACTCACCACCCACACACCACCCACCATGACACCACCCACCATCACACCACCCACCACCCACATACCCACCACCCACATACCACCCACCACCCACATACCACCCACAACCCACATACCACCCACCATCACACCACCCACCACCCACATACCCACCACCCACATACCCACCAACCACATACCACCCATCACCCACATACCACCCACCATTACTTCCACACCACCCACCATGACACACCACCCACCATCACACACAACTCACCACCCACACACCACCCACCATCACACCACCCACCACCCACATACCCACCACCCACATACCCACCACCCACATACCACCCACCATTACTTTCACACCACCCACCATGACACACCACCCACCATCACACACAACTCACCACCCACCATGACACACCACCCACCGCCCACATACCACGTACCACACATAACCCACCACCTCATACCAAATCACCTACCGCCACATATCAAACCTACACACCACCCTGCCACACACCACCCACCATCACACCACCCACCACCAACATACCCACAACCCACATACCCACAACCCACATACCACCCACCACCCACATACCACCCACCATTACTTCCACACCACCCACCATGACACACCACCCACCATCACACACAACTCACCACCCACACACCACCCACCATCACACCACCCACCACCCACATACCCACCACCCACATACCCACCACCCACATACCACCCACCACCCACATACCACCCACCATTACTTTCACACCACCCACCATCACACACAACTCACCACCCACACGTCACCCACCACCCACATACCACGTACCACACATCACCCACCACCCACATACCACCCACCATCACACCACCCAGCACCCACATACCTACCACCCACATACCCACCACCCACATACCACCCACCATTACTTCCACACCACCCACCATGACACACCACCCACATACCACCCACCATCACACCACCCACCACCCACATACCCACCACCCACCACCCACATACCCACCACCCACCACCCACATACCCACCACCCACATACCACGTACCACACATCACCCACCACCCACATACCACCCACCATCACACCACCCAGCACCCACATACCTACCACCCACATACCCACCACCCACATACCACCCACCATTACTTCCACACCACCCACCATGACACACCACCCACCACCCACATACCACGTACCACACATCACCCACCACCCACATACCACCCACCATCACACCACCCACTACCCACATACCCACCACCCACCACCCACATACCCACCACCCACATACCACGTACAACACATCACCCACCACCCACATACCACCCACCATCACACCACCCACCACCCACATACCCACCACCCACATACCCACCACCCACATACCACCCATCACCCACATACCACCCACCCACATACCACCCACCACCCACATACCACCCACCATTACTTCCACACCACCCACCATGACACCACCCACCATGACACCACCCACCATCACACACAACTCACCACCCACACACCACCCACCATCACACCACCCACCACCCACATACCCACCACCCACATACCCACCACCCACATACCACCCACCACCCACATACCACGAACCACACATCACCCACCACCCACATACTACCCACCATCACATCACCCAGCACCCACATACCCACCAACCACATACCCACCACCCACATACCACCCACCACCCACATACCACCCACCATTACTTCCACACCACCCACCATGACACCACCCACCATCACACACAACTCACCACCCACACACCACCCACCATGTCACCACCCACCATCACACCACCCACCACCAACATACCCACCACCCACATACCCACCACCCACATACTACCCACCACCCACATACCACCCACCATTACTTCCACACCACCCACCATGACACACAACTCACCACCCACACACCACCCACCATCACACCAGCCACCACCCACATACCCACCACCCACATACCCACCACCCACATACCACCCATCACCCACATACCACCCACCATTACTTCCACACCACCCACCATGACACCACCCACCATCACACACAACTCACCACCCACCATGACACACCACCCACCACCCACATACCACGTACCACACATAACCCACCACCTCATACCAAATCACCCACCGCCACATATCAAACCTACACACCACCCTGCCACACATCACCCACCATCACACACAACTCACCACCCACCATGACACACCACCCACCACCCACATACCACGTACCACACATCACCCACCACCCACATACCACCCACCATCACACCACCCAGCACCCACATACCCACCACCCACATACCACCCACCAAGACACCACCCACTATCACACCACCCACCACCCACATACCCACCACCCACATACCCACCACCCACATACCCACCACCCACATACCACCCACCATTACTTCCACACCACCCACCATGACACACCACCCACCATGACACCGCCCACCATCACACACAACTCACCACCCACACCACCCACCATGACAACACCCACCATCACACCACCCACCACCCACATACCCACCACCCACATACCCACCACCCACATACCACCCACCACCCACATACCACTCACCATTACTTCCACACGGCCCACCATGACACACCACCCACCATCACACACAACTCACCACCCACACATCACCCACCACCCACATACCACGTACCACACATCACCCACCACCCACATACCACCCACCATCACACCACCCAGCACCGACATACCCACCACCCACATACCCACCACCCACATACCACCTACCACCCACATACCACCCACCATTACTTCCACACCACCCACCATGACACCACCCACCACCCACATACCACGTACCACACATCACCCACCACCCACATACCACCCACCATCACACCACCCACCACCCACATACCCACCACCCACATACCCACCACCCACATACAACCCATCACCCACATACCACCCACCATTACTTCCACACCACCCACCATGACACCACCCACCATGACACACCACCCACCACCCACATACCACGTACCACACATCACCCACCACCCATATACCCACCACCCACATACCCACCACCCACATACCATCCACCACCCACATACCATCCACCATTACTTCCACACCACCCACCATGACACAACCCACCATCACACACAACTCACCACCCACACACCACCCACCAAGACACCACCCACTATCACACCACCCACCACCCACATACCCACCACCCACATACCCACCACCCACATACCCACCACCCACATACCACCCACCATTACTTCCACACCACCCACCATGACACACCACCCACCATCACACACAACTCACCACCCACACACCACCCACCATCACACCACCCACCACCCACATACCCACCACCCACATACCCACCACCCACACACCACCCACCATGACACACCACCCACCATCACACACAACTCACCACCCACACACCACCCACCATCACACCACCCACCACCCACATACCCACCACCCACATACCCACCACCCACATACCACGTACCACACATCACCCACCACCCACATACCACCCACCATCACACCACCCACCACCCACATACCCACCACCCACATACCCACCACCCACATACCACCCATCACCCACATACAACCCACCATTACTTCCACACCACCCACCATGACACCACCCACCATCACACACAACTCACCACCCACACACCACCCACATACCACCCACCATCACACCACCCAGCACCCACATACCTACCACCCACATACCCACCACCCACATACCACCCACCATTACTTCCACACCACCCACCATGACACACCACCCACCACCCACATACCACGTACCACACATCACCCACCACCCAAATACCACCCACCATCACACCAACCACCACCCACATACCACCCACCATCACACCACCCAGCACCCACATACCTACCACCCACATACCCACCACCCACATACCACCCACCATTACTTCCACACCACCCACCATGACACACCACCCACCACCCACATACCACGTACCACACATCACCCACCACCCACATACCACCCACCATCACACCACCCACCACCCACATACCCACCACCCACCACCCACATACCCACCACCCACATACCACGTACCACACATCACCCACCACCCACATACCACCCACCATCACACCACCCAGCACCCACATACCTACCACCCACATACCCACCACCCACATACCACCCACCATTACTTCCACACCACCCACCATGACACACCACCCACCACCCACATACCACGTACAACACATCACCCACCACCCACATACCACCCACCATGACACACCACCCACCATCACACACAACTCACCACCCACACACCACCCACCATCACACCACCCACCACCCACATACCCACCACCCACATACCCACCACCCACATACCACCCACCATTACTTTCACACCACCCACCATGACACACCACCCACCATCACACACAACTCACCACCCACCATGACACACCACCCACCACCCACATACCACGTACCACACATAACCCACCACCTCATACCAAATCACCTACCGCCACATATCAAACCTACACACCACCCTGCCACACACCACCCACCATCACACCACCAACCACCAACATACCCACCACCCACATACCCACAACCCACATACCACCCACCACCCACATACCACCCACCATTACTTCCACACCACCCACCATGACACACCACCCACCATCACACACAACTCACCACCCACACACCACCCACCATCACACCGCCCACCACCCACATACCCACCACCCACATACCCACCACCCACATACCACCCACCATTACTTTCACACCACCCACCATCACACACAACTCACCACCCACACGTCACCCACCACCCACATACCACGTACCACACATCACCCACCACCCATATACCACCCACCATCACACCACCCAGCACCCACATACCTACCACCCACATACCCACCACCCACATACCACCCACCATTACTTCCACACCACCCACCATGACACACCACCCACCACCCACATACCACGTACCACACATCACCCACCACCCACATACCACCCACCATCACACCACCCACCACCCACATACCACCCACCATCACACACAACTCACCACCCACACATCACCCACCACCCACATACCACGTACATCACATCACCCACCACCCACATACCACCCACCATCACACCACCCAGCACCCACATACCCACCACCCACATACCCACCACCCACATACCACCCACCATTACTTCCACACCACCCACCATGACACACCACCCACCACCCACATACCACGTACCACACATCACCCACCACCCACATACCCACCAACCACATACCACCCATCACCCACATACCACCCACCATTACTTCCACACCACCCACCATGACACCACCCACCATCACACACAACTCACCACCCACCATGACACACCACCCACCACCCACATACCACGTACCACACATAACCCACCATCTCATATCAAATCACCTACCGCCACATATCAAACCTACACACCACCCTGCCACACATCACCCACCATCACACACAACTCACCACCCACCATGACACACCACCCACCACCCACATACCACGTACCACACATCACCCACCACCCACATACCACCCACCATCACACCATCCACCACCCACATACCCACCACCCACATACCAACCACCATTACTTCCACACCACCCACCATGACACCACCCACCATCACACACAACTCACCACCCACCACCCACATACCCACCACCCACATACCCACCACCCACACACCACCCACCATGACACACCACCCACCACCCACATACCACGTACCACACATCACCCACCACCCACATACCACCCACCATTACTTCCACACCACCCACCATGACACACCACCCACCATCACACACAACTCACCACCCACACACCACCCACCATCACACCACCCACCACCCAAATACCCACCACCCACATACCCACCACCCACATACCACCCACCATTACTTTCACACCACCCACCATGACACACCACCCACCATCACACACAACTCACCACCCACCATGACACACCACCCACCACCCACATACCACGTACCACACATAACCCACCACCTCATACCAAATCACCTACCGCCACATACCACGTACCACACATCACCCACTACCCACATACCACCCACCATCACACCACCCACCACCCACATACCCACCACCCACCACCCACATACCCACCACCCACATACCACCCACCACCCACATACCACCCACCATTACTTCCACACCACCCACCATGACACACCACCCACCATCACACACAACTCACCACCCACACACCACCCACCATCACACCACCCACCACCCACATACCCACCACCCACATACCCACCACCCACATACCACGTACCACACATCACCCACCACCCACATACCACCCACCATCACACCACCCACCACCCACATACCCACCACCCACATACCCACCACCCACATACCACCCACCACCCACATACCACCCACCATTACTTCCACACCACCCACCATGACACACAACCCACCATCACACACAATTCACCACCCACACACCACCCACCATCACACCACCCACCACCCACATACCCACCACCCACATACCACCCACCATTACTTTCACACCACCCACCATGACACACAAACCACCACCACACATCACCCACCACCCACCATCACACCACCCAGCACCCACATACCACGTTCCACACATAACCCACCACCTCATACCAAATCACCTACCGCCACATATCAAACCTACACACCACCCTGCCACACACCACCCACCATCACACCACCCACCACCAACATACCCACCACCCACATACCCACCACCCACATACCACCCACCACCCACATACCACCCACCATGACACACCACCCACCATCACACACAACTCACCACCCACACACCACCCACCATCACACCACCCACCACCCACATACCCACCACCCACATACCCACCACCCACATACCACCCACCACCCACATACCACCCACCATTACTTTCACACCACCCACCATCACACACAACTCACCACCCACACGTCACCCACCACCCACATACCACGTACCACACATCACCCACCCAGCACCCACATACCTACCACCCACATACCCACCACCCACCATGACACACCACCCACCACCCACATACCACGTACCACACATCACCCACCACCCACATACCCAACAACCACATACCACCCATCACCCACATACCACCCACCATTACTTCCACACCACCCACCATGACACCACCCACCATCACACACAACTCACCACCCACCATGACACACCACCCACCACCCACATACCACGTACCACACATAACCCACCACCTCATACCAAATCACCTACCGCCACATATCAAACCTACACACCACCCTGCCACACATCGCCCACCATCACACACAACTCACCACCCACCATGACACACCACCCACCACCCACATACCACGTACCACACATCATCCACCACCCACATACCACCCACCATCACACCATCCACCACCCACATACCCACCACCCACATACCACCCACCATTACTTCCACACCACCCACCATGACACCACCCACCATCACACACAACTCACCACCCACCACCCACATACCCACCACCCACACACCACCCACCATGACACACCACCCACCACCCACATACCACGTACCACACATCACCCACCACCCACATACCACCCACCATCACACCACCCACCAACCATATACCTACCACCCACATACCCACCACCCACATACCACCCACCATTACTTCCACACCACCCACCATGACACACCACCCACCACCCACATACCCACCACCCACATACCCACCACCCACATACCCACCACCCACATACAACCCATCACCCACATACCACCCACCATTACTTCCACACCACCCACCATGACACCACCCACCATCACACACAACTCACCACCCACCATGACACACCACCCTCCACCCACATACCACGTACCACACATAACCCACCACCTCATACCAAATCACCCACCGCCACATATCAAACCTACACACCACCCTGCCACACATCACCCACCATCACATACAACTCACCACCCACCATGACACACCACCCACCACCCACCACCCACATACCACGTACCACACATCACCCACCACCCACATACCACCCACCATCACACCACCCAGCACCCACATACCCACCACCCACATACCCACCACCCACATACCACCCACCACCCACATACCACCCACCATTACTTCCACACCACCCACCATGACACCACCCACCATGACACCACCCACCAAACACAAACAACTCACCACCCACATACCACCCACCATCACACCACCCACCAACAACATACCTACCACCCACATACCCACCACCCACATACCACCCACCATTACTTCCACACCACCCACCATGACACACCACCCACCACCCACATACCCACCACCCACATACCCACCACCCACATACCCACCACCCACATACAACCCATCACCCACATACCACCCACCATTACTTCCACACCACCCACCATGACACCACCCACTATCACACACAACTCACCACCCACCATGACACACCACCCTCCACCCACATACCACGTACCACACATAACCCACCACCTCATACCAAATCACCCACCGCCACATATCAAACCTACACACCACCCTGCCACACATCACCCACCATCACATACAACTCACCACCCACCATGACACACCACCCACCACCCACATACCACGTACCACACATCACCCACCACCCACATACCACCCACCATCACACCACCCAGCACCCACATACCCACCACCCACATACCCACCACCCACATACCACCCACCACCCACATACCACCCACCATTACTTCCACACCACCCACCATGACACCACCCACCATGACACCACCCACCATCACACACAACTCACCACCCACACACCACCCACCATCACACCACCCACAACCCACATACCCACCACCCACATACCCACCACCCACATACCACCCACCACCCACATACCACCCACCATTACTTCCACACCACCCACCATGACACACCACCCACCACCCACATACCCACCACCCACATACCCACCACCCACATACCACGTACCACACATCACCCACCACCCACATACCACCCACCATCACACCACCCACCACCCACATACCCACCACCCACATACCCACCAACCACATACCACCCATCACCCACATACCACCCACCATTACTTCCACACCACCCACCACGACACCACCCACCATCACACACAACTCACCACCCACCATGACACACCACCCACCACCCACATACCACGTACCACACATAACCTACACACCACCCTGCCACACACCACCCACCATCACACCACCCACCACCAACATACCCACCACCCACATACCCACCACCCACATACCACCCACCACCCACATACCACCCACCATTACTTCCAGACCACCCACCATGACACACCACCCACCATCACACACAACTCACCACCCACACACCACCCACCATCACACCACCCACCAACCACATACCCACCACCCACATACCCACCACCCACATACCACCCACCATTACTTTCACACCACCCACCATGACACACCACCCACCATCACACACAACTCACCACCCACCATGACACACCACCCACCACCCACATACCACGTACCACACATAACCCACCACCTCATACCAAATCACCTACCGCCACATATCAAACCTACACACCACCCTGCCACACACCACCCACCATCACACCACCCACCACCAACATACCCACCACCCACATACCCACCACCCACATACCACCCACCACCCACATACCACCCACCATGACACACCACCCACCATCACACACAACTCACCACCCACACACCACCCACCATCACACCACCCACCACCCACATACCCACCACCCACATACCCACCACCCACATACCACCCACCACCCACATACCACCCACCATTACTTTCACACCACCCACCATCACATACAACTCACCACCCACACGTCACCCACCACCCACATACCACGTACCACACATCACCTACCACCCACATACCACCCACCATCACACCACCCAGCACCCACATACCTACCACCCACATACCCACCACCCACATACCACCCACCATTACTTCCACACCACCCACCATGACACACCACCCACCACCCACATACCACGTACCACACATCACCCACCACCCACATACCCACCAACCACATACCACCCATCACCCACATACCACCCACCATTACTTCCACACCACCCACCATGACACCACCCACCATCACACACAACTCACCACCCACCATGACACACCACCCACCACCCACATACCACGTACCACACATAACCCACCACCTCATACTAAATCACACACCGCCACATATCAAACCTACACACCACCCTGCCACACATCACCCACCATCACACACAACTCACCACCCACCATGACACCACCCACCACCCACATACCCACCACCCACATACCACCCATCACCCACATACCACCCACCATTACTTCCACACCACCCACCATGACACCACCCACCATTACACACCACCCACCACCCACATACCACCCACCACCCACATACCAACCACCACCCACCATTACTTACACACCACCCACCATGACACACCACCCACCATCACACACAACTCACCACCCACATACCACATACCACCCACCACCCACAAACCCACATACCCACCACCCACATACCACCCACCATTACTTTCACACGACCCACCATGACACACCACCCACCATCACACCACCCACCACCCACATACCCACCACCCACATACCACCCACCATTACTTCCACACCACCCACCATGACACACCACCCACCATCACACACCACCCACCACCCACATACCCACCACCCACATACCACCCACCACCCACATACCACCCACCCACATACCACCCACCATTACTTCCACACCACCCACCATGACACCACCCACCATCACACACAACTCACCACCCACCATGACACACCACCCACCACCCACATACCACGTACCACACATCACCCACCACCCACATACCACCCACCATCTTACCACCCACCACCCACATACCCACCACCCACATACCACCCATCACCCACATACCACCCACCATTACTTCCACACCACCCACCATGACACCACCCACAATTACACACCACCCACCACCCACATACCACCCACCACCCACATACCAACCACCACCCACCATTACTTACACACCACCCACCATGACACACCACCCACCATCACACACAACTCACCACCCACATACCACATACCACCCACCACCCACAAACCCACATACCCACCACCCACATACCACCCACCATTACTTCCACACGACCCACCATGACACACCACCCACCATCACACACAACTCACCACCCACACACCACCCACCATGACACACCACCCACCACCCACATACCACCCACCATTACTTCCACACCACCCACCATGACACACCACCCACCACCCACATACCACCCACCACCCACATACCAACTACCACCCACCATTACTTACACACCACCCACCATGACACCTCCCACCACCCACATAACCCACCACCCACCACCCACACATCACCCACCACCTCATACCAAATCACCCACCGCCACATATCAAACCTTTACACCACCCTACCACACATCACCCACCATCACACCACCCACCACCCACCACCCACACATCACCCACAACCTCATACCAAATCACCCACCGCCAGCAGCGGCCGATGCGTTGCTTCCGCTGCCTGCACAGGGGACACGTCCGGGTGCAATGCACCGGCGAGTGCGACCGCAGCGGGCTCTGCTACCGCTGCGGTCAACCAGGCCACAAGGCCCGGGAGTGCTCCGCGGACCCGCACTGCACGATATGTGCAGCTGCTGGGAAACCCGCGGACCATCGGGTGGGCGCTAAAGCCTGCGTTGCCTCCTCGGTCCCGCCCCGCTCTCAACGCGGCGTGGGCGCCGGGGTTGTGACGCGGCCGCAGCCGTCCCACCCCGAGACGATGGAGATCGCCCATTAATCAATGGCGCTTAATTTCCTCCAGGTGAACATTAACCACTGCAAAGGAGCACAGGGCATGCTTGTCCAGTCTCTGGCGCAGTGGTCGATCCACGTCGCTGTGGTCTCCGAGCCGCACTCTGTCCCGGCTACTGTTGAGTGGGCTGGGGACTTGGATGGCTCGGTGGCCGTCATCACCAGGGGCGCCGTCGGCTCCCCGCCCTTTGAAAAAGTAGCGAAGGGTACGGGATGCGTGGCGGTTCTGTTGGGAGGGGTTTGGATAGTGGGTGTTTATTTCTCTCCCAACAGGTCCCTGGCGGAATTTGAAAACTTTCTCTTCCGTCTGGGAGCCCTGGTGGTACAGGACGGTCAGCCTCGCCCCGTGCTTGTCGCCGGCGACTTCAACGCCAAATCCTTGGCTTGGGGTTCGCGGGTGACCGACGCGCGTGGCGGGGCCCTGGAGGAATGGGCGATCTCCATCGGGTTGGTCGTCCTGAATCGGGGGTCGGAGAACACGTGCGTGCGGCACAACGGCGGTTCGGTGGTGGACGTAACGTTCGCCACCCCGGGCCTTGCCCGCCGTGTTCGGGACTGGAGGGTCTTGGTAGAGGAGGAGACGCTGTCCGATCATCTTTACATTCGGTACAGCGGGTACTCCCAAGGCTCCACCCAGTCCGGTGGTAGTCCGACTGCCCGATTCATGGGCGGCCGGCGGTGGGCCGCAAAACGCCTTGATGTGGAGGCCGTGAAAGAAGCCGCGATTATACAGGCGTGGCTCCCCGTGCCGGACGGGCCGGTGCGGGTCGAGCAAGAGGCGGAGTGGTTCGGGGTGGCGATGTCGCGGATCTGCGACGCGGCCATGCCCAGGGTCACCCGCCTCCCAGTGAAACGCCAGGTGTACTGGTGGTCGGCCGAGCTCTCGGAGCTGCGCGCGTCCTGCATGGTCGCGCGCCGCCGACTCGCCAGGCACCGTCGTCGTCGGACCCGTGCACCCGACGATGACGAGCAAGAGAGCCTGCTTCACGGCCTCCACAGGGAGGCGAAGAGAGCGCTGCGGGTGGCCATTGCACGAGCAAAGGCCGCGGCGAACGACGAGTTCCGGAGAACTCTCGACAGTGATCCATGGGGGCGCCCGTATCGTTTTGCGATGAAGAAACTCCGCGCATGGGCGCCCCCGCTGACGCAGAGTCTCCGGACTGACCTCGCTGAGGACGTCGTCGCGGCCCTGTTCCCGGCCATCGAGGATTTCACTCCTCCACCGATGGCGCCACATCCACCGGCGCCATCGACGTCGGTTTCGGTAAGGGATATCCCGGAGGTTTCGCCGCAAGAACTGGAGGCGGCAGTGCTTCGGCTGCGGAGCAAGAACTCGGCCCCGGGGCTCGATGGGGTGCCCGGTCGTGTCTGGGTGCTAGCCGTCGAGTCGCTGGGTACGAGGCTCCGTGGCCTTTTCTCCGCGTGCCTGGAGCAGGGCATCTTCCCGTCGCGGTGGAAGACGGGCAAGCTTGTCCTGCTTCGGAAGGAGGGGCGACCCCCAGAGTCGCCGTCGGCCTACCGGCCCATCGTGTTGCTCGACGAGGTGTGCAAGCTCTTTGAGCGCATCGTGCACGCGCGCCTCGTCGAGCATTTGGAGAACACGGGCCCGGATTTGGCGGACTGCCAGTTCGGGTTCCGGCGGGGCCGGTCAACGGTCCACGCCATTCTGCGGGTCAAGGCACAGGCGGAAGATGCAGTGTCCCGGGGTAAGGTCGTGGTGGCGGTGTCTCTCGACATCGCCAACGCGTTCAACACCATGCCCTGGGCCTGCATCGAAGAAGCACTGCAGTACCACGAGGTGCCGCCCTACCTTCGGTGTCTGGTGCACGCGTACTTGTCTGACAGGTGCGTTGTGTATCCGGGCGCCGACGGGTGGCATCGTAGAGCAGTATCGCGCGGTGTTCCACAGGGCTCGGTCCTCGGGCCGCTCCTGTGGAACATCGGTTACGACTGGGTGCTCCGTGGTACCAACCTTCGGGGCGTCGCTGTCGTCTGCTATGCGGACGACACATTGGTGACAGCGACGGCCAGGACTTTTAGGAGGTCAGCCCTGCTCGCCTCGTTCGGCACCGGACTGGTGGTGGGCAGGATACGGCGACTAGGCCTCACGGTGGCTCTGAGTAAGACCGAGGCCGTGTGTTTTCACGGACCTCGGTGTGGGCCACCGCCAGAGGCTCACCTCACGGTGGACGGCGTGCGGATTCCTGTCGGCTCGAGCATGAAATACCTCGGGCTCTTTCTCGACAGCCGATGGGATTTCCGCACGCATTTTGAGATTTTGTCGCCGAAGCTGGTGAAGGCGGCGGGCGCACTCGGGCGCCTGCTGCCCAACACCGATGGTCCTGGCATTCCTTGCCGAAACCTATATGCTGGAGTCGTGCGGTCTATGGCCCTTTACGGTTGCCCCGTTTGGGCCAATTCCCTTGGCGGTCGCTGCGTCCGCTTGCTGCATCGTCCGCAGCGCATGGTGGCGCAGCGCATCGTCAGGGGCTACCGCACGGTCTCGCATGAGGCGGCCTACGTGTTGGCGGGTACTTTGCCTTGGGAGCTGGACGCACAGGCCCTCTCGTCAGTATTTTTCTGGCGGGAGGAGGCGTTCAGACGCGGGCACAGGCCTGCCCTCATAGAGGTCGAGGCCATGAAGGCCTCCCTCCGCAGGGCCGCCGTGGAGGAGTGGCGTTCCAGGCTGGAGAACCCGAGTGCGGGCGTGAGGACCGTCGCGGCAGTGCGACCTGTCCTCGAACAGTGGATGGACAGGCGCCACGGCGCGCCGACATACCGGCTGACGCAGGTGCTCAAAAAAAAGGTTAGGTTAGGTTAGGTTTTTTTTTTTTTTTTTTTTTTTTTTTTTTTTTTTTTTTTTTTTTTTTTTTTTTTAAATGTCCCTCCGATACCGTTCAGAGGATTTTTCTACAGTAATTTAATGATTAACATACATTTATTAAAAACGACTAGAAGAGTAAAAAGTTACACATGTAAAAATATCACACATAAAGTGCTTCGTCTGATGCTAATCTAACTACCTATCTGAACGATTACAGTCATCCGACAACTACAAGATACTACTATTATACAATAAAATACAAGTATGTACAAAATATCTCAATAACTTTAAAAACATTCAAACTTACATACTTGTTAGAGAATAAAAACATTGTAAAATTTACACATGTTTTGATATAGCATGTCTTCTTCGTCAAAACCACATTCCTTGGCAACTAGGTTTATATAATATCATATTATATTAAGTAGTTGCCCTATCTATTTATTCCTTTCCAACACTTTACACGCTATATCTTTACAGTATCTTAAAAATTTACATCTTATCTCACCGGTCTCCAGTATACTGCTTAGGTTATCTTTACAAATTTTCATTTCGATTTCGCTTTCGACTTTCAGACGTTGATACAGATATACTGGGCATTCGGTCAACACGTGCAAGACATCTTCAATGGCCGCTGGGTCACAGATGCATGAGGGGCTCTCCTTGCACTTGAAGCGATTCAAGTACTCAGAGAATCCCCCATGACCCGTGAAAACTTGCGTGAGAACCGGGTCCGTTGGCATCTTCCGGATTACGCTGTATGCTTGTCTGGCGTCAGGGAAAAACAGCTTGGTCACTGAAGCTGTTTCTCCCGCCCGATAGCGCTCGTTCCACTCGTCAATCGACGCCTGTCGGATCTGTCGCTTGACGAATGATACGGGGCATAGGTCGTAGTCGGGCTTCTTTTTCAGCGTTTGGGCCGCTGCTTTAGCGAGTTCGTCTGCGCGCTCATTCCCAGCCAACCCCACGTGCGCCTTAACCCAAAAGAGGTTAATGGTTTTATCGCACTCTACGGTCTTACTCAACAAATCGTTGATGCCAAATGCAATGGGGTGGAGGGAGTTTCCGCTCGCGACGGACTCGAGCGCGGCCCTCGAATCGCAGAAGATGCTGTAGTCTTTACGATTGCCCTGTAAGGCCATTTGCACAGCTTTCCGCAGAGCGAGCAGCTCTGCCTGGTAAACGGTGCAGAACGATTCCAGTTTCATTTTGGTGGCTTTCGTCTCGGCATCGCCGTCCCATAAGGACACCGATGCTCCGACTTGGCCACCAATTTTGCTGCCGTCGGTGAATACCTTGACGGTATTCGCAGCCTTGAGGTTCAGCTCTGCATCGTTCACCACGCATTCGAACTGCAACGCTCTACGGTGAGCCGGGTGTTTCGAAATAGCAAAGGGCACAGGACATTCCACCTCTCGGTCACCCACCACTTGCTGAGTATGTCCTTTTTTCACTTCGTAAAGTAGCGCCGCTTCTCGGACACGAATGTCTAGCGGAAGGATCCCGGCAAGCAGCAGGGCCGAGTTTAGTGAAACGGTCCTGTAGCCCTTTACCATTTTCTGTGCAAAACCCCGCTGAACCCTAGCGAGCTTCTTCTGTATACAAATCTTATTACTCGCTGGCGCCCAAGCACTGGCCGCATATAATATCGTGGGTTCAACGACTGCCGTATACAGGGTTTTTACTACCTCAGGTCCCAGTCCCCACTGCACCTTTGCTGCAGTAGCCAGTCGTTTGTAGAAGCCTATAGCCTTCCTACAAACTTCCGAGACGTGCGTGTTGAATGTTAATTTGTCATCCACAGTCAGGCCCAGTATTTTAATTTCGTGTGACAGGCCAATGTCCACTCCGCCCATGCGCAGGACTGGGGAGTCGTACTTTAGTCGTCGTGTTACGACCATAGCCTTCGTCTTCTGTGGAGCGAAATTCAGCTTATTCCGAACTCCCCAGTCCCGCACATACGCTAGCGCCTCATTGGCCTGTTTCTGTATTTTTAGTGTCTCATCTCCGTGAAACACTAACACAACGTCATCGGCAAAGGCTTGGCAGTAAAAGCCCTGCTTGTCGAGCTCCTTTAGCAGTGGGTCGAGGAGCAAGTTCCACATGATAGGACCACCAATAGACCCTTGTACACATCCCTTGGCGGTCGTTCTCGTGTGTTCTACTCCGGCGTAGCGAACTTTGACTCTACGGCTCTCGAAGTAGCTGTCTACTAACCGTCTTATGTTTTTCGGACAACCTTCCTCCGCCAGTCTGACCTTAATAGCAGGCCACCAAGCACTGTCGAAGGCTCCCTCTATATCCAGTGAGATCAGTGTGACAATTTTCTTGTCACTCACTTTACCCCTGATGTACTGGAGTAGGGTATAGAGGGAGTCTTCCGTGCCTCTTTGGGGCATAAAGCCAAACTGTCGTGTACTCATCCTAGGTAGCAGATGCCACTTCACTCTTCCCACTACCATCTTCTCCAGAATCTTTCCCAGCACCGGCAACAAGCCTATCGGTCTGTACGATTTAACGTGTGTGTAGTCCTCCTTTCCGGGTTTACGGAGGACTACGACCGTGGCCTCCTTCCAGATGGTCGGGAAGTGGCCATTTGCAAGGCACTTGTTAGCCAGTGCGAGGAACAACTCCGGATCCTTAAGGATAGCTTGTTTGCAGATGTCAGCTGTTAGACCATCTGCTCCGGGGGCTTTCTTAGGGTTGAAGCTGTTCACAGCCGCCAAGGTTTCATCCATGGTAAATGGCGGATCGTGATAATCACTATCCGCTAATCCGTCATTTATGCTATGAGCTTCTGCCCTAATCCGCTGGTGTTCTGCGTTATCATCCTCCACCCGGTCCTCCGGGTAGAAGACTTCCGCCAAAACCTTCGCCGATTCCTCTGGACTAAGGGTAACTCCGTCTTTCTTCAGGGGGAGATCCTCCTCTCTTTTTGACACTCGCCCTATCACTCTATAAATGCCGTCCCAAACGGTTTCTTTAGCTTGTCGTTCGCAGAATGCCTTCCAGCTGTTTGTTTGGGCCCTTTTAGCTGCTGTCTCATACTCTTCCTTTGCTTTCAGGTACTCTCCGACGACGAATTCCCTGCGGACTGGTGCTGCCCAGCGGATCCTTCTCCTCCTGGTGACCATGGCCTTTCTCAGTGAGGCTAGCTCATCAGACCACCATGGAATAGTAGGCTTTCTATTAATTTTGAATTTCGGTATACTCTGATTACAGGCTTCCAGAATGACTTGAGTGTAATCTTCTACTATTCCGTCTATTTCTCTTTTGTTTTTTTTTTTTTTTTTTTTTTTTTTTTTTTAAGTTAAAAATATAGCAAGTATTAAATTTTGAGTCTAATTTTAATTGGGCGAATTTATCACTAAATTCAGCCCAATTAGCCTTTTTGGTATTAAAAGTCCGAGTAGTTCTACTAATTTGAATCCGATCTAATTTGCCAAAATTGATGTGAAATAAAATGGTATTGTGGTCGGAGCTCACAAGGCCTTCACTGATCCGCCAGTCGTTCACCTGGCCGAGAAGGTCCTCTGTGCATAATGTAATGTCCACATAGCTTGTATAGCGCTTACCACCCCTTATTGTGTCAAACGTGGGTACGTCGCCTTCATTGAGCACCTGGAGGCCCCATTCTCCTATGCATTCTGCTAGGTCCTCTCCCCTACCGTCAGTACCCGCGCTACCCCACCACATGCTTTTAGCGTTGAAGTCACCGCCGATGAGGACATTGGTGGGACCCAATTCGCTAACGATCCTCCCCAGTTGTTCCAAGTATGGCCCTATGGGTTTATCCGGCTCAAAGTAGACGGAGACCACGGCGATTTCCCGGCCTCCAGTATATATGGTCACCACTGAGATGTTGGTCGTGGTGAACTTTGGACATGGCTTGACTTTGGTGTCATCGTCAAATACTACAATAGCGGCCTTAACCGTAGTATTGTCCACGCCTACATACTGGAAAACCCTCGCGCCGCCGTAGTCCCTCACCCTACCTTGAGCGCCCACATATGGCTCCTGGAGTAGAGCGAACGCCATTTTTCTGCTCGCGGCCTCCAGCATAATCTCCTGCGTGGCCAACTGCTTTCGCTGGAGATTAGCCTGGGCCACGAGCAGTGGCCGTGCTCCTGCTGAGGGATCGTTTTGCTCACTTACCCTGGGGACAACCTCAGCAATACGCTACCGCCGTCCGCGCCAGGGCGTCCCACTTCCTCCTCACCGGACATTCGCCGCTAAAAGCATTATGGTCGGCTCTATCGAGACCCGACCTGACGCAGTTGCAACACGTGGGGGGCGCCTGTGCCAAGCGTTTGGCACAGTCCCTACCCAGGTGCGCACCCCCACAATGACTGCACACGTCAGTCTGGTCACTACAGAACCGCCTCCCGTGGCCATACCCGAGGCAGCGCGAACACTGCACAAGAGGGGATTGGTCCTCGACTTTCACTCGTTGGACGTCGATGTGAACCGACCCCTGCTGGGTAAGTCTCTTCCACAACTCTGGAGAGACTTGTAGCACTATGTGCGATGTGAGTGCGTTCCGCGCGCCCTTCCGGAACTTAACGGACATGCGCGCGCGGTCCCCTCCCACATCCCCAATCAGGTTCCGGTTCTGTGATCGGAGTGCCTTGACGATCTCTTCGTCCGTATTGTGACTGAGGACGTTTCTCAGGATTACAAGAGGATCCTTGTTCTTTACATCCTCCACCTTGAAACGTCCTTCCCCTTTCTTGATCCTTTCCTTTACCCTGTCCAGCTCATCTTTCGAACTACATCCTAATATCACTTTCCTGTCCTTAGCCTTCCTTATCCTGTCAATTTGAATCCCTTCGTCCCTAGCGTTGACGGTTTTGCGGATCCGTTCTAGGACCTGCTCGCCCGTCTCGTTCTTGTCCTCCGAGGCTATGACCACCGAGTGCATTGCTGCCTGGTTCGGCCTCGGCCTCGGGGGTCCCGTAAGAACGCTGGCGTAGCTCTGTCGCTGGTCCCAGTCCTCTTTCTGTTGTCGGATCGCTTCCGTCAACGCTGCCATCTCTTCTCTATTCTTCCTGAGCATCTCACTATGCTCATCAATTTTCTTGATGAGCTCCTGCTCTCCTGTTCTCTTACAATCTTCATCCTTCTTCAATGTGTTGTCGTCCTTCTCCTTGGATGTTATCGTTTCCTTGCATTCCATTTCCTTAAACTTTCTCCCTTCCTCAGCTTCCTTTACCAGCTTGAACAACCTTTCTGTGGCGTTGGTGACCTCGTTCTTGATCTCAGTTTTGAGATTGCGGCTGTTGCCAATCGACAGCTTGATCCGCATGAGGCAAGCCTTTGCCTCTGCGGTGCGATTGGCGAAGGTGGTGGGTGCCGCAACTTGCTGAGGTCGCTCAGCCACGCTGGTAACATCCGCCGCTTTCTTCGCCTGGCCCGTACCCTTGCCCTCCAGTTGCGTCACCGTAGCCCTCTGCCGCGATGGCCCTGCCAGCACCGGCTCCGCAGATTTTTCAATCTGCGACTCGATGCTGCGCCTGGCCTGCGCGACTTTGGTGCCGGTCGCATCCTTTGGGCTGGTCTCGTCGGGCGTTGCGCTGCGGCGGACTGCTCGGGATTCCACCTCCTTTGCGGGAGTTCTGAACCCGAACATCTTGGGCGCTGAGGGTATCGCCGTGGATTACTGTCGACAGGACAAGGTTAACACTTGAGGGTGTAAATAGCCCTCAAATGTACACACACAGATTTCCCAAGCTGTAGACGAGTCACGGTGGTTCTAATATTAATTTTGTTGTCGGATCTATCAGAGGGACGCGTCAGTTTATAAAACTTTAAGCTTGCAGGTGTATGTGGCCTGCAAGCTGAATCAAAAAAATTTAAAATTTTAAAATTCCCCACAGGGGAAAGGTCTTAAAACTAACTTAACCTAGGTCAGAAGTTAAAATTTTAAAATAAATTAATTTAAAATGTGTTCCTGGAAACTGTGCGGGGCGACGTGTGCGGGGTCGCACCGGTTAAACGCCCTACTAAATGGGTAAAATTTTGAAATTAATATAAAATTTTAAACAAATTTTTAAAAACCAAAAATTTCCAAAAAGTTAACCGGATGCAACCCGAGACTTCTGCCGGGCAGGGATTGTAGGCCTTGAAGAGACCCACAATTTGAACCCTAAAACGGGTCTCCAAGCCCAATACTGAGGAAGTTAGGAAGGGAGGGGGTGAAGCAAAAAATTTGCGGGGATGTGGGGGGGAATCTTCACCTCCGAGGGGGTGAAGGCTTGGGGGGTAAAAATTTTGGGGGGGGGAGTTTTGGTCGGGGTCGGGGAAGGGGAAGGATATCGGTTGGGAAGGACACTGGGCTTCGGAACTGCTCGGCGTTCGGGGTCCACGCTCGTCGACAACGTGACGTCACCGAGGGGTCAGGTGGAATCGGCTCTGGTCGTTGTACAGGGACTTCCAGAACCGTCTATTCGAGAGTAGATGTTGTTTACCCGAAATCCACCGACTGCAAGCCGTACGGTGACTCACTTGTTATTGTCAAACAAGCATGGAAACCTCCACTACGCAGCACTCGCTACTACGCACAGTGGAACACGGAGTCACACACGGTGTTAATATTCCGGCACTATACAAACAATTACGCAGTTGCGACGTGGCCTTGAAATTTACTCTTGGTTGGTTTTTCGCCCTGCAAAAAGCCGAATACTGGTGGATTCAGAAAATTTTTACTCACCAGTATACCTGATGAACAGCCCCTTCAGGTCTAACAAAAATGTTAAGGGGTCACAGATCGTTTTCGGCTCCTACAAGGTTCTGAAAAGTGACCAAAATTTTTCAACCACCAAGATGTAAGTAGCTGTCACAACTTTCGTTCAAAATTGCTTCTGAGCGGATGACCAGGTAAGGGATGTTCTCCTCTGTCTGATGGTGTGTAGCCCTTCCGTCAAGGAAGTCTCCTTCGGCTTCTCTGCCGCGTGATGAAAACCAACTTTTGGCAGTATCACTGAAACTACACCCGGGAAAAATCCAAAGCTTGGATCAGACACTGGTCTCCACTGAGATCTTCACTATAGCACCGGAAAAACACTATGTCGTCGCTTTAGTTTTTGCAGCGCACTCAACTTTCACTTTTTTAAAATTTGTGAAAACACTTAAAGTCCCGGAAAAGCGCGGTTTTTAGCTTTTTTGCTCGCGATTTTTGCACACGGCAACACTTGCACTGGGGTGGTAAGCTGTGCAAACTTTCGCGAACTTTCGGGAACTTTTTCCACCACTTTCCGATTTTAACACTTTGAAACTTGCGGAGCGGGGGAAAAACGATGCGCTCGTGGCTGCGGGTGTGGTTAGGTTAGGTTAGGTTAGGTTAGGTTAGGTTAGGTTAGGTTAGGTTCCCCGTCAGAGTACCGGCCAACCCTCTGGCGGGTTACGCTAGGCTTACCCAGGTACAGGGGGCACTGCCTGGGTGGACCTTCCTTTCCCCCATACTCGTGGGAACATAATGAATATTCCAATAAATAAAATCACGAATGATTGTTCAGTAGTGGTGGATAGATTGCCTGACTCGGACACGTCTCAAGCGTCCAGTCGGGTACCGTCCAGGATGGGGCATCCTGCGGAGAGGACCGCGCCACCCCGCGACTTCGATTCGGAGTCCGGGGCGTGCAGCGACTCTTCGCTGCCAAAAAGAAGCCGAGTCAAACGGCGGGGCTCTCGTCCTGCCGAGAAGCGGCCCAGAGTTAGCGATGGAGGTAGTGCGGTTGAGACAGACTCTCGCACTGCCACCAAAAAGCCGAAGCAGCGTCCACCGGCACCAGAAAGCAACGACGAAGCTCTTGCTAAGGCCCAAAAGGACTACGAGGCCGCCGTGGCCGCTGCAAGCATCACCGAGGCCGAGATGCTGGAGGCGGATGAGGTCGAGCTGCGGAAGGCCAAGGAGGCGAATCCTCTGACCAAGCCGGCACCAAAGGATCCTCCCCCAGCCACCCATAAAGAGGCCTTGATAAAGATGGCAGAGCGGCTTCGACATGTTGCACGTACGGCCAAAAATCTCAAGGGCACGTACGTAAAGGAGATCAAAGATAGCGTGTCGGAGCTGCTGGAAATAGCCCAGGAGCCGCCATCAGCGGAGCTCTCCAGGGTCGAGGCGGAGAAGGCCGAACTCCGCCAAAAGGTCACGGCGCTGGAGGCGGCCCTCACAACACAGGGCAAAATGATCGCGGAACTGATGGCCACTGTCCGATCGCAGAAGCGACCGGTGGTTGAGCCGGCATCCGGCGGTTTGGAGGCAGAGGCTGTGAAGGCGCTGCTCGAGGTGCACATGGCGAAGGTGGACGCCAAGCTGGAGGCGATCGCCATGCGGCTGCCCCCGGAGCCGATTCTCCGCCCTCCACTGGCTGCCGACCGGGCCAGGGCCAAGGCAACCCCGAAGCCGCAGCCACCCGTCGCGGGGATACCAGCCGCCTCATGGCCAGCCTTAGGAGCAGGGAAGCGGAAAGCTGCCCCTGCGGCCGCTGGCCACCCCGCAGCAGCTCCCCGGCCGACCGCGACACCAACAGCAGCCCGCCCGACCGCGGCTACAACAGCTCCGCCGCCAGTCACAGCGCGGGAACCACGCGGACGAGCTCGAGGGAATCGGAAGCGCGCCCCGCCTCGGTCGCAGACGCCACACCCGCCCCCGCAACCCACCACATCCACAGAGACTCCGTGGACTGTGGTGGCCAAGAGGGGCAAGAAGGGGAAGTCCCGGTCGGCTCAACAGCCGGCCCAGACCCCACGCAGGGCTGCTCCCCAGCTCCGCCTCCCGCGCAAAGCCGCCGTGACTATCACGGTGTCGCCGGAGGCGTTGAAGCGGGGAGTCACGTATGCGCAAATCCTGCGTGAGGTCCAAACCAAGGTAGACCTGGCCAGCCTTGGCATTACAGCTGGGCTCAGGTCAAGGCGGATTGCCACCGGGGCTTACCTCTTTGAGGTGCCCGGGCCCGAGTCGGAGGCGAGGGCCGACTCCCTCGTCAGTAAAATGAGGGAGGTCCTGCGCGGGTCGGAGGAGGACGTGCGCGTCACCCGGCCCGTGAAGACTGCGGAACTGCGGGTCTCGGGGCTGGACGCATCGGCCACCCCCGAGGCAGTCGCAGCGGCCATCGCCCATCACGGCGAATGCTCCCCCGATGACATCAAGGTCGGGGAGGTTCGCGTCGAGCGCTCGGGCCTGGGTGCGGTGTGGCTCCGCTGCCCAGCCAAGGCAGCGGAGAAGGTGGTGAAGGCGGGGCGCGTCCTCGTAGGATGGGTGGCAGCGGGAGTGCGTCTACTGGAGCCTCGGCCCATGCGTTGCTTCCGCTGCCTCTACAAAGGGCACGTACGCGTGCAATGCACCGGCGAGTGCGACCGCAGCGGGCTCTGCTACCGCTGCGGTCAACCAGGACATAAGTCCCGGGAGTGCTCCGCGGACCCGCACTGCGCAATTTGCGCAGATGCCGGGAAACCCGCGGACCACCGGGTGGGCGGCAAGGCCTGCGCTGCCTCCTCGGTCCCGCACCGTACACGCGGTGTGGGAGCCGAGGTTGCGACGCGGCCGCAACCGTCCCGCCCTGAGGCGATGGAGATCGCCCAAAACTAGATGGATCTTAATTTCCTCCAGGCGAACATCAACCACTGCCAAGGAGCACAGCACATGCTCGAACAGTCCCTGGCGCAGTGGTTGATTCACGTGGCTGTGGTCGCCGAGCCATACTCTGTCCCTGCCCGCGACGACTGGGCAGGGGACCTTGATGGCTCGGTGGCCGTCTTCACCCAGGGCGCCGCCGGCTCTCCGCCCTTCGAAAAAGTAGCGAAGGGTGCGGGATGCGTGGCGGTCCTGGTGGGAGGGGTGTGGATAGTGGGAGTCTATTTCTCTCCCAACAGGTCCCAGGCGGAATTCGAGAGTTTCCTCGCGCGCCTGGGGGCCCTGGTACAGCATGACAGCCAGCCTCGCCCCGTGATTGTAGCCGGCGACTTCAACGCCAAATCATCGGCTTGGGGTTCGTCGGTGACAGACGCGCGGGGCGAGGCCCTGGAGGAATGGGCGATCTCCATCGGGTTGGTCGTCCTGAATCGGGGGTCGGAGAACACGTGCGTGCGGCACAACGGCGGTTCGGTGGTGGACGTCACGTTCGCCACCCCGGCCCTTGCCCGCCGTGTTCGGGACTGGAGGGTTTTGGTTGAGGAGGAGACGCTGTCCGATCATCTCTACATTCGGTTCAGCGTCTCATCCTCCCAGGTCTCCACCCGCCAGTCCGGTGGGGGTCCGACTGCCCGATTCACGGGCGGCCGACGTTGGGCCGCGAAGCGCCTCGATGTGGAGGCCGCGAAGGAAGCTGCCATTGTTCAGGCGTGGCTCCCCGTACCGGACGGGCCGGTGCGGGTCGAGGAAGAGGCGGAATGGTTCGGGGTGGCGATGTCGCGAGTCTGCGACGCGGCCATGCCCCGGGTCACCCGCCTCCCAGCGAAGCGCCAGGTGTACTGGTGGTCGGCCGAGCTCACTGAGCTGCGCGCGGCTTGCCAGGTCGCGCGCCGCCGACTCGCCAGGCACCGTCGTCGTCGGACCCGTAGACCCGGCGACGATGAGCAGGAGCGGCTTCTTCTCGACCTCCACAGAGAGGCGAAGAGAGCGCTGCGGGAGGCCATCGCGCAAGCGAAAGCCGCGGCGAACGAGGAGTTCCGGAGGTCTCTGGACAGAGATCCGTGGGGGCGTCCGTACCGTGTGGCGATGCGGAAATTCCGCCCATGGGCGCCCCCTCTGACACAGAGTCTCCGGACCGAACTTTTAGAGGACGTCGTCGCGGCCTTGTTTCCGGCCACCGAGGAGTTCACTCCTCCACCGATGGCGCCACGTCCACCGGCGCCATCGTCGTTGGTTTCGGTAAGGGATATCCCGGAGGTTTCGCCGCAAGAGCTAGAGGCGGCAGTGCTTCGGCTGCGGAGCAAGAACTCGGCCCCGGGTCTCGACGGGGTGCCCGGTCGTGTCTGGGTGCTGGCCGTCGAGTCGCTGGGTACGAGGCTCCGCGGCCTTTTCTCCGCGTGCCTTGAGCAGGGCATCTTCCCGTCGCGGTGGAAGACGGGCAAGCTTGTCCTGCTCCGCAAGGAGGGGCGACCCGCAGATTCGCCCTCGGCCTACCGGCCGATCGTGTTGCTCGACGAGGTGTGCAAGCTCTTCGAGCGCGTAGTCCACGCGCGCCTCGTCGAGCATTTGGAGGGTACGGGCCCGGATTTGGCAGACTGCCAGTTCGGGTTCCGGTGGGGCCGGTCGACGGTCCACGCGATTCTGCGGGTGAAGGCACAAGCGGAGCGTGCGGTGTCCCGGGGTAGGGTCGTGGTGGCGGTGTCTCTCGACATCGCCAACGCGTTCAACACCATGCCCTGGGCCTGCATCGAAGAAGCACTGCGGTACCACGAAGTGCCGCCCTACCTTCAGCGTCTGGTGCACTCGTACCTTTCTGACAGGTACGTTGTGTATCCGGGCGCCGACGGGTGGCACCGTAGGGAAGTGTCGTGCGGTGTTCCACAGGGCTCGGTTCTTGGGCCGCTCCTGTGGAACATCGGCTACGACTGGGTGCTACGTGGTACCAACCTTCGGGGCGTCGCTGTCGTCTGCTATGCAGACGACACGTTGGTGACAGCGACGGCCAGGACGTTCCAGAGGTCCGCCCTGCTCGCCTCGTTCGGTACTGGACTGGTGGTGGGCAGGATTCGGCGACTGGGCCTCACGGTGGCCCTCAACAAGACCGAGGCCGTGTGTTTCCACGGTCCTCGGTGTGGGCCTCCGCCTGGGGCCCACATCACGGTGGAGAGCGTGCGGATTCCCATCGGCTCGAGGATGAAATACCTCGGTCTCGTCCTCGACAGTCGATGGGATTTCCGCGCGCACTTTGAGGAGCTGTCGCCGAAGCTGGTGAGGGCGGCGGGCGCACTGGGGCGCCTGCTGCCCAACACTGATGGTCCTGGCATCCCTTGCCGAAACTTGTATGCTGGAGTCGTGCGGGCCATGGCCCTCTACGGGTGTCCCGTTTGGGCCGAGTCCCTGGGCGATCGTTGCGTCCGCCTGCTGCATCGTCCGCAGCGCATGGTGGCGCAACGAATAATCAGGGGCTACCGCACGGTCTCGCACGAGGCGGCCTGCGTATTGGCGGGAACTCTGCCCTGGGTGCTGGACGCTAAGACCCTCTCGTCGGCTTTCTTCCGGCGAGAGGAGGCGTCCGGGCGTGGGCAGAGGTTGGTCCCCAGAGAGGTCGAGGCCATGTTGGCCTCCCTCCGCAGGTCCGCTGTGGAGGAGTGGCGTTCCAGGCTGGAGAACCCTAGTGCTGGTGCGAGGACCGTCGCGGCAGTGCGACCTGTCCTCGAACAGTGGCTGGACAGGCGCCACGGTGCGCCGACATACCGGCTGACGCAGGTGCTCACCGGGCACGGCTGCTTCGGTGCGTACCTGTGTCGTATAGCCGGAGCGGAGGAGTCCGCCGTGTGCCACCATTGTGGCAACTGCCGTGAGGACACGGCCCAGCACACGCTGGAGGAGTGCCCAGCCTGGGACGAGGAGCGCAGCGCTCTCATCGCGGTCGTGGGAAGTGACCTTTCGCTGCCGGCCGTGGTCGCCGCCATGGTCGGCAGCCGGAGTTCGTGGCGAGCCATGCTCTCCTTCTGCGAACGTGTCATGTCGCAGAAGGAGAGCGCTGAGCGGGATTGGGAGCAGACCGATCCCGCTCGTCGCCACAGGAGACGTAGGAGGCGCCGGGACAACAACTAACCCGGCGCCGCAGAGGCCATGCGGGGCCGCCGTCCCTACCTTGGCGGCCCCCGAGACGTGACGCTACACGCGTCATTCGCCGCGTCGCTAAAGCGGCGGTGCACAAAGAGGCGGTCCTGGCGCGTCCGTTTATCGGTATCCCGGGGCCGTCTCTCAAGTGCACCGATGGTGGCCGACGCGGGGTTTTTAGTCGGTATTTCGGAGCGCAGCTTATGGTAGGGACCCGACCCAGCGGCCGCCCGTCCACATCCACGGGCGGCACAACATCTCGCTAGGCTCGGAAGGCGCCGGTGAGTCCGACACACCCTCGCTCCTTCGGGGGTGGGATGGTCCGTAAAGGGATTTTCCCCGCGAGAAAAAAAAAAAAAAAAAAAAAAAAAAAAAAAAAAAAAAAAAAAAAAAAAAAAAAAAAAAAAAAAAAAAGGTTAGGTTAGGTTAGGTTAGGTTAGGTTAGGTTAGGTTAGGTTGGGGTGCTTTGTCGGGAACCTCCACGTGGTGCACCCTGGGCAACGTGGGCCATCATAGTTGCACGTTGCAACTATGATGTCCGACGGCAGATACCCGACGGGGAGGGCAGTGTGTTTGGCGGTCGCTGTCTCTTGTGGCGGCCGCCCTCACCTGTCGTTTGAGGAGCGGTCCTTCTTAGGGCCGCCCCCCGGTTCTGTCCTGGGGGATTCCGGCGGGCCCGGCGTGCGCTAACCCCGCCACCGGGTGGGCACTGGGAGTGTCGCTCTCATTGCCGCCGTCGCAAATCGTAATCCGGTCGTGAGGTTTGTGGTCATGTCTCGCACTCTCACCGGACCGAGGGTCTTGGCTTAACCGCCCGGACCGCGAGGGAGGATGCCTCTATAAAATGTACCCCGAATCCCAAGCGGCGGCGCACCGCGAGGGGATGCATGGCTGACGGGAAGTTCAGTCTCTAGTGCGACCCCCGCCAGAGTACCGGCCGACCCTCTGGCGGGTTACGCTAGGCTTACCCAGGTACAGGGGGCACTGCCTGGGTGGACATTCCTTTCCCCCATACTCGTGGGAACAATATGGACTCAAAAATAAAAATTACTTCATGTTCTGTGGTGGTAGACAGGCTCGACTCGGACACTTCACAGGCGTCCAGTCGGGCAGTGTCTTTGATGGGACCGCCTGCGGAGAGGACCGCGCCGTCCCGTGACTTTGACTCGGAGTCCGGGATGAGCAGCGACTCTTCGCATGCGAAGAAAAGGCGAACAAGGCAGAGGAGAACTTGTTCTGCCGAAAAGCGGCAGAGGGCCAGCGATGGTGGCAGTACGGTGGAGACGGACTCCCGTACTGCTACCAAAAAGATTAAACGCCGGCCCCAGGCTTCAGCGGTGAGGTCAGGCGCGGATGACGACGCAGTCGATAGGGCGAGGACGGCGTACGAGGTTGCTCTGCACGAGGAGCGCATCGCCGAGGCGGAGATGATGGAGGCGGATGAGGCCGGTCTGCGGAGGGCTAAGGAGGCTCATCCGTACAATAAGCCAGCTCCTAAAGAGGCAGCCCCGGTTACCCGAAGCGAGGCCCTCAAAAAAATGGCGGAGCGGCTCCGACACGTTTCTCGAACGGCCCGAAACTTGAAAGGCACATATGTTCGGGACCTGAACGAGAGTGTGACGGAGCTCTTTACATTGGCGCAAGAACCGGCCTCTGCAGAGCTCGCTAGGGTGGAGGCGGCGAACAGCGCGCTCCGCGAGAAGGTGACGGCGCTGGAGGCTGCTCTCACCGCCCAAGCGAAGGTGCTGGACGACCTACTGGCCACGGTCCGGCAGCGGCCAGTGCCTGAGTCGGCGGCGACCTCTGGCCAACCGGGGGCCGACGTCATGAAGAGGCTCCTGGAGGTACACATGGCGAAAGTGGACGCAAAGCTCGAGGCGATCGCCATGCGACTGCCTCCAGAGCCGATTCTCCGCCCGCCGCTGGCTGCTGACCGGGCTCGAACCCAGGCGGCATCGAAGCCGCGGAACCTTGTCGTCGGAGCACCGAGCGAGTCGTGGCCTACCCTGGGAACGGCAGGGAAAAGAGTTACCCCAGCGGCTGCTGGCCGTCAAGCACCAGCAGCCCGGCCGACTGCGGTTGCACCGGTCCCGCCACAACTGGCTGTTCGGGAGCCACGTGGGCGGCGCCGGGGTAACCGCAAACGTGGCCCGCCTCGCTCGCAAACGCCACACCCGCCCCCAAAATCCGCCATTTCCACGGAAATTCCGTGGACTGTGGTGGCCAAGAGGGGCAAGAAGAAGTCCCGGGCGGCTCCACAGGCGGTCCAGACCTCGCGCAGAGCTGCTCCCCAGCTCCGTCTCCCGCGTAAAGCCGCCGTGACTCTCACGGTGACGCCGGAGGCGTTGGAGCGGGGAGTAACCTATGCGCATGTCCTGCGTGAGGTCCAGAACAAGGTGGACTTAGCCAGCCTTGGCATTACAGCGGGACTGAGGCCGAGGCGAGTGGCCACCGGGGCTTACCTCTTTGAGGTGCCCGGGCCCGAGTCGGAGGCGAGGGCCGACTCCCTCGTCAGTAAAATGAGGGAGGCTCTGCACGGGTCGGAGGAGGACGTTCGCGTCACCCGGCCTGTAAAGACTGCGGAGCTGCGCGTTTCGGGGCTGGACGCCTCAGCCACCTCCGAGGCAGTCGCAGCGGCCATCGCCCGTCTCGGCACTTGCTCCCCTGACGATGTCAAGGTCGGGGAGATTCGCGTCAAGCGCTCGGGCCTGGGCGCGGTGTGGCTCCGCTGTCCGGCTAAAGCAGCGGACAGCGTGGTGAAGGCCGGACGTGTCCTGGTTGGATGGGTGGCAGCGGGAGTGCGGCTCCTCGAGCAGCGGCCGATGCGTTGCTTCCGCTGCCTGTACAGGGGACACGTCCGGGTGCAATGCACCGGCGAGTGCGACCGCAGCGGGCTCTGCTACCGCTGCGGTCAACCGGGCCACAAGGCCCGGGAGTGCTCCGCGGACCCGCACTGCACGATATGTGCAGCTGCAGGGAAACCCGCGGATCACCGGGTGGGCGCTAAAGCCTGTGTTGCCTCCTCGGTCCCGCCCCGCTCTCAACGCGGCGTGGGCGCCGGGGTTGTGACGCGGCCGCAGCCGTCCCACCCCGAGACGATGGAGATCGCCCATTAATCAATGGCGCTTAATTTCCTCCAGGTGAACATTAACCACTGCAAAGGAGCACAGGGCATGCTTGTCCAGTCTCTGGCGCAGTGGTCGATCCACGTCGCTGTGGTCTCCGAGCCGCACTCTGTCCCGGCCACTGATGAGTGGGCTGGGGACTTGGATGGCTCGGTGGCCGTCATCACCAGGGGCGCCGTCGGCTCCCCGCCCTTTGAAAAAGTAGCGAAGGGTACGGGATGCGTGGCGGTTCTGTTGGGAGGGGTTTGGATAGTGGGTGTTTATTTCTCTCCCAACAGGTCCCTGGCGGAATTTGAAAACTTTCTCTTCCGTCTGGGAGCCCTGGTGGTACAGGACGGTCAGCCTCGCCCCGTGCTTGTCGCCGGCGACTTCAACGCCAAGTCCTTGGCTTGGGGTTCGCGGGTGACCGACGCGCGTGGCGAGGCCCTGGAGGAATGGGCGATCTCCATCGGGTTGGTCGTCCTGAATCGGGGGTCGGAGAACACGTGCGTGCGGCACAACGGCGGTTCGGTGGTGGACTTAACGTTCGCCACCCCGGGCCTTGCCCGCCGTGTTCGGGACTGGAGGGTCCTGGTAGAGGAGGAGACGCTGTCCGATCATCTTTACATTCGGTACAGCGTCTCTACCTCCCAAGGCTCCACCCAGTCCGGTGGTAGACCGACTGCCCGATTCATGGGCGGCCGGCGGTGGGCCGCAAAACGCCTCGATGTGGAGGCCGTGAAGGAAGCCGCGATTATACAGGCGTGGCTCCCCGTGCCGGACGGGCCGGTGCGGGTCGAGCAAGAGGCGGAGTGGTTCGGGGTGGCGATGTCGCGGATCTGCGACGCGGCCATGCCCAGGGTCACCCGCCTCCCAGTGAAACGCCAGGTGTACTGGTGGTCGGCCGAGCTCTCGGAGCTGCGCGCGTCCTGCATGGTCGCGCGCCGCCGACTCGCCAGGCACCGTCGTCGTCGGACCCGTGCACCCGACGATGACGAGCAAGAGCGGCTGCTTCACGGCCTCCACAGGGAGGCGAAGAGAGCGCTGCGGGTGGCCATTGCACGAGCAAAGGCCGCGGCGAACGACGAGTTCCGGAGAACTCTCGACAGTGATCCATGGGGGCGCCCGTATCGTTTTGCGATGAAGAAACTCCGCGCATGGGCGCCCCCGCTGACGCAGAGTCTCCGGACTGACCTCGCTGAGGACGTCGTCGCGGCCCTGTTCCCGGCCATCGAGGATTTCACTCCTCCACCGATGGCGCCACATCCACCGGCGCCATCGTCGTCGGTTTCGGTAAGGGATATCCCGGAGGTTTCGCCGCAAGAACTGGAGGCGGCAGTGCTTCGGCTGCGGAGCAAGAACTCGGCCCCGGGGCTCGATGGGGTGCCCGGTCGTGTCTGGGTGCTAGCCGTCGAGTCGCTGGGTACGAGGCTCCGTGGCCTTTTCTCCGCGTGCCTGGAGCAGGGCATCTTCCCGTCGCGGTGGAAGACGGGCAAGCTTGTCCTGCTTCGGAAGGAGGGGCGACCCGCAGAGTCGCCGTCGGCCTACCGGCCCATCGTGTTGCTCGACGAGGTGTGCAAGCTCTTTGAGCGCATCGTGCACGCGCGCCTCGTCGAGCATTTGGAGAACACGGGCCCGGATTTGGCGGACTGCCAGTTCGGGTTCCGGCGGGGCCGGTCAACGGTCCACGCCATTCTGCGGGTCAAGGCACAGGCGGAAGATGCAGTGTCCCGGGGTAAGGTCGTGGTGGCGGTGTCTCTCGACATCGCCAACGCGTTCAACACCATGCCCTGGGCCTGCATCGAAGAAGCACTGCGGTACCACGAGGTGCCGCCCTACCTTCGGTGTCTGGTGCACGCGTACTTGTCTGACAGGTGCGTTGTGTATCCGGGCGCCGACGGGTGGCATCGTAGGGCAGTATCGTGCGGTGTTCCACAGGGCTCGGTCCTCGGGCCGCTCCTGTGGAACATCGGTTACGACTGGGTGCTCCGTGGTACCAACCTTCGGGGCGTCGCTGTCGTCTGCTATGCGGACGACACATTGGTGACAGCGACGGCCAGGACTTATAGGAGGTCAGCCCTGCTCGCCTCGTTCGGCACCGGACTGGTGGTGGGCAGGATTCGGCGACTAGGCCTCACGGTGGCTCTGAATAAGACCGAGGCCGTGTGTTTTCACGGACCTCGGTGTGGGCCACCGCCAGAGGCTCACCTCACGGTGGACGGCGTGCGGATTCCTGTCGGCTCGAGCATGAAATACCTCGGGCTCTTTCTCGACAGCCGATGGGATTTCCGCAAGCATTTTGAGACGTTGTCGCCGAAGCTGGTGAAGGCGGCGGGCGCACTTGGGCGCCTGCTGCCCAACACCGATGGTCCTGGCATTCCTTGCCGAAACTTATATGCTGGAGTCGTGCGGTCTATGGCCCTTTACGGTTGCCCCGTTTGGGCCAATTCCCTTGGCGGTCGCTGCGTCCGCTTGCTGCATCGTCCGCAGCGCATGGTGGCGCAGCGCATCGTCAGGGGCTACCGCACGGTCTCGCATGAGGCGGCCTGCGTGTTGGCGGGTACTCTGCCTTGGGAGCTGGACGCACAGGCCCTCTCGTCAGTATTTTTCTGGCGGGAGGAGGCGTTCAGACTCGGGCAGAGGCCGGCCCTCCGAGAGGTTGAGGCCATGAAGGCCTCCCTCCGCAGGGCCGCCGTGGAGGAGTGGCGTTCCAGGCTGGAGAACCCGAGTGCGGGCGTGAGGACCGTCGCGGCAGTGCGACCTGTCCTCGAACAGTGGATGGACAGGCGCCACGGTGCGCCGACATACCGGCTGACGCAGGTGCTCACCGGGCATGGTTGCTTCGGTGAGTACCTGTGGCGCGTAGCCGGAGCGGAGGAGTCCGCCGTGTGCCACCACTGTGGCAACTGTCGTGAGGACACGGCCCAGCACACGCTGGAGGAGTGCCCAGCCTGGGAAGATGAGCGCAGCGCTCTCGAATCGGTCGTAGGAAGGGACCTCTCGCTGCCGGCCGTGGTCGCCAGCATGGTCGGCAGTCGGAGGTCATGGCGAGCCATGCTCTCCTTCTGCGAATGCGTCATTTCGCAGAAGGAGAGCGCCGAGCGGGATCGGGAGCAGACCGATCCCGCTCGTCTCCAAAGGAGACGAAGGAGACGCCGGGATGTCACCTAACCCGGCGCCGGAGAGGCCACATGGGGTCGCCGTCCCTATCCTGGCGGCCCCCGAGACGTGACGCAACATGCGTCCCATGCCGCGTCGCAATGCGGCAGTGCACATGGAGGCGGTCCCGGCGCAATCCACACACGGTATCCCGGGGCCGTCTCTGAGGGTGCACCGATGGTGGCCAACGCGGGGTTTTTAGTCGGTATTCCGGCGCATGATCTACGGTAGGGACCCGACCCAGCGGTCGCTCTGCAATCTCGCTGGGTCGGAAGGCGCCGGTGAGTCCGACACACCCCCGCCCCTCCGGGGGTGGGATGGTCCGTAAAGGGATTTTCCCCGCGAAAAAAAAAAAAAAAAAAAAAAAAAAAAAAAAAAAAAAAAAAAAAAAAAAAAAAAAAAAGGTTAGGTTAGGTTGGGGTGCTTTGTCGGGAACCTCCACGTGGTGCACCCTGGGCAACGTGGGCCATCATAGTTGCACGTTGCAACTGTGATGTCCGACGGCAGATACCCGACGGGGAGGGCAGTGTGTTTGGCGGTCGCTGTCTCTTGCGGCGGCCGCCCTCACCTGTCGTTTGAGGAGCGGTCCTTCTTAGGGCCACCCCCCAGTTCTGTCCTGGGGGATTCCGGCGGGCCCGGCGTGCGCCAACCCCGCCGCCGGGCGGGCAGTGGGAGTGTCGCTCTCATTGCCGCCGTCGCAAATCGTAATCCGGTCGTGAGGTTTGTGGTCATGTCTCGCACTCTCACCGGACCGAGGGTCTTGGCTTAACCGCCCGGACCGCGAGGGAGGATGCCTCTATAAAAAGTACCCCGAATCCCAAGCGGCGGCGCACCGCGAGGGGATGCATGGCTGACGGGAAGTTCAGTCTCTAGTGCGACCCCCGCCAGAGTACCGGCCGACCCTCTGGCGGGTTACGCTAGGCTTACCCAGGTACAGGGGGCACTGCCTGGGCGGACATTCCTTTCCCCCATACTCGTGGGAACATAATGATTTCTAAAAATAAATTAATTTCATGTTCTGTGGTGGTAGACAGGCTCGACTCGGACACTTCACAGGCGTCCAGTCGGGCAGTGTCCTTGATGGGACCGCCTGCGGAGAGGACCGCGCCGTCCCGTGACTTCGACTCGGAGTCCGGGATGAGCAGCGACTCTTCGCATGCGAAGAAAAGGCGAACAAGGCAGAGGAGAACTTGTTCTGCCGAAAAACGGCAGAGGGCCAGCGATGGTGGCAGTACGGTGGAGACGGACTCCCGTACTGCTACCAAAAAGATTAAACGCCGGCCCCAGGCTTCAGCGGTGAGGTCAGGCGCGGATGACGACGCAGTCGACAGAGCGAGGACGGCGTACAAGGCTGCTCTGGACGAGGAGCGCATCGCCGAGGCCGAGACGATGGAGGCAGATGAGGCCGATCTGCGGAGGGCTAAGGAGGCTCATCCGTACCATAAGCCAGCTCGAAAAGAGGCAGCCCCGATTACCCGAAGTGAGGCCCTCAAGAAAATGGCGGAGCGGCTCCGACACGTTTCTCGAACGGCCCGAAACCTTAAAGGTACGTATGTTCGGGACCTGAACGAGAGTGTGTCGGAGCTGCTAACATTGGCGCAAGAACCGGCCTCTGCGGAGCTCGCTAGGGTGGAGGCGGCTAATAGCGCACTCCGCGAGAAAGTGACGGCGCTGGAGGCTGCTCTCACTGCCCAAGCGAAGGTGCTGGACGACCTAATGGCCACGGTCCGGCAGCGGCCAGTGCCTGAGTCGGCGGCGACCTCTGGCCCACCGGAGGCCGACGTTGTTAAGAGGCTCCTGGAGGTACACATGGCGAAGGTGGACGCAAGGCTCGAGGCGATCGCCATGCGACTGCCTCCAGAGCCGATCCTCCGCCCGCCGCTGGCTGCTGACCGGGCTCGAACCCAGGTGGCTTCGAAGTCGCGGTCCCATGTCCTCGGAGCACCGAGCGAGTCGTGGCCCACCCTGAGAGCGGCAGGGGGAGGAGTTGCCCCAGTGGCTGCTGGCCGTCAAGCAGCAGCAGCCCGGCCGACTGCGGTTGCACCGGTCCCGCCACAGCTGGCTGTTCGGGAGCCACGTGGGCGGCGCCGGGGTAACCGCAAACGTGACCCGCCTCGGTCGCAAACGCCACACCCGCCCCCAAAATCCGCCATTTCCACGGAAATTCCGTGGACTGTGGTGGCAAAGAGGGGCAAAAAGAAGTCCCGGGCGGCTCCACAGGCGGCCCAGACCTCGCGCAGAGCTGCTCCCCAGCTCCGTCTCCCGCGCAAAGCCGCCGTCATTCTGACGGTGACGCCGGAGGCGTTGAAGCGGGGAGTTACATACGCGGAAGTCTTGCGTGAGGTCCAGATGAGGGTCGATCTGGCTAGCCTTGCCATCACAGCCGGGTTGAGGCCGAGGCGGGTGGCCACGGGGGCTTACCTCTTCGAGGTGCCTGGGCCCGAGTCGGAGGCGAAGGCCGACTCCCTCGTTAAGAAAATGAGGGAGGCTCTGCACGGGTCGGAGGAGGACGTTCGCGTCACCCGGCCTGTAAAGACTGCGGAGCTGCGCGTTTCGGGGCTGGACGCCTCAGCCACCTCCGAGGCAGTCGCAGCGGCCATCGCCCGTCTCGGCGCTTGCTCCCCTGACGAGGTCAAGGTCGGGGAGATTCGCGTCGAGCGCTCGGGCCTGGGCGCGGTGTGGCTCCGCTGTCCGGCTAAGGCAGCGGACAGCGTGGTGAAGGCCGGACGTGTCCTGGTGGGATGGGTGGCAGCGGGAGTGCGGCTCCTCGAGCAGCGGCCGATGCGTTGCTTCCGCTGCCTGTACAGGGGACACGTCCGGGTGCAATGCACCGGCGAGTGCGACCGCAGCGGGCTCTGCTACCGCTGCGGTCAACCGGGCCACAAGGCCCGGGAGTGCTCCGCGGACCCGCACAGCACGATATGTGCAGCTGCAGGGAAACCCGCGGATCATCGGGTGGGCGCTAAAGCCTGCGTTGCCTCCTCGGTCCCGCCCCGCTCTCAACGCGGCGTGGGCGCCGGGGTTGTGACGCGGCCGCAGCCGTCCCACCCCGAGACGATGGAGATCGCCCATTAATCAATGGCGCTTAATTTCCTCCAGGTGAACATTAACCACTGCAAAGGAGCACAGGGCATGCTTGTCCAGTCTCTGGCGCAGTGGTCGATTCACGTCGCTGTGGTCTCCGAGCCGCACTCTGTCCCGGCCACTGATGAGTGGGCTGGGGACTTGGATGGCTCGGTGGCCGTCATCACCAGGGGCGCCGTCGGCTCCCCGCCCTTTGAAAAAGTAGCGAAGGGTACGGGATGCGTGGCGGTTCTGTTGGGAGGGGTTTGGATAGTGGGTGTTTATTTCTCTCCCAACAGGTCCCTGGCGGAATTTGAAAACTTTCTCTTCCGTCTGGGAGCCCTGGTGGTACAGGACGGTGAGCCTCGCCCCGTGCTTGTCGCCGGCGACTTCAACGCCAAATCCTTGGCTTGGGGTTCGCGGGTGACCGACGCACGTGGCGAGGCCCTGGAGGAATGGGCGATCTCCATCGGGTTGGTCGTCCTGAATCGGGGGTCGGAGAACACGTGCGTGCGGCACAACGGCGGTTCGGTGGTGGACGTAACGTTCGCCACCCCGGGCCTTGCCCGCCGTGTTCGGGACTGGAGGGTCCTGGTAGAGGAGGAGACGCTGTCCGATCATCTTTACATTCGGTACAGCGTCTCTACCTCCCAAGGCTCCACCCAGTCCGGTGGTAGTCCGACTGCCCGATTCATGGGCGGCCGGCGGTGGGCCGCAAAACGCCTCGATGTGGAGGCCGTGAAGGAAGCCGCGATAATACAGGCGTGGCTCCCCGTGCCGGACGGGCCGGTGCGGGTCGAGCAAGAGGCGGAGTGGTTCGGGGTGGCGATGTCGCGGATCTGCGACGCGGCCATGCCCAGGGTCACCCGCCTCCCAGTGAAACGCCAGGTGTACTGGTGGTCGGCCGAGCTCTCGGAGCTGCGCGCGTCCTGCATGGTCGCGCGCCGCCGACTCGCCAGGCACCGTCGTCGTCGGACCCGTGCACCCGATGATGACGAGCAAGAGCGGCTGCTTCACGGCCTCCACAGGGAGGCGAAGAGAGCGCTGCGGGTGGCCATTGCACGAGCAAAGGCCGCGGCGAACGACGAGTTCCGGAGAACTCTCGACAGTGATCCATGGGGGCGCCCGTATCGTTTTGCGATGAAGAAACTCCGCGCATGGGCGCCCCCGCTGACGCAGAGTCTCCGGACTGACCTCGCTGAGGACGTCGTCGCGGCCCTGTTCCCGGCCATCGAGAATTTCACTCCTCCACCGATGGCGCCACATCCACCGGCGCCATCGTCGTCGGTTTCGGTAAGGGATATCCCGGAGGTTTCGCCGCAAGAACTGGAGGCGGCAGTGCTTCGGCTGCGGAGCAAGAACTCGGCCCCGGGGCTCGATGGGGTGCCCGGTCGTGTCTGGGTGCTAGCCGTCGAGTCGCTGGGTACGAGGCTCCGTGGCCTTTTCTCCGCGTGCCTGGAGCAGGGCATCTTCCCGTCGCGGTGGAAGACGGGCAAGCTTGTCCTGCTTCGGAAGGAGGGGCGACCCGCAGAGTCGCCGTCGGCCTACCGGCCCATCGTGTTGCTCGACGAGGTGTGCAAGCTCTTTGAGCGCATCGTGCACGCGCGCCTCGTCGAGCATTTGGAGAACACGGGCCCGGATTTGGCGGACTGCCAGTTCGGGTTCCGGCGGGGCCGGTCAACGGTCCACGCCATTCTGCGGGTCAAGGCACAGGCGGAAGATGCAGTGTCCCGGGGTAAGGTCGTGGTGGCGGTGTCTCTCGACATCGCCAACGCGTTCAACACCATGCCCTGGGCCTGCATCGAAGAAGCACTGCGGTACCACGAGGTGCCGCCCTACCTTCGGTGTCTGGTGCACGCGTACTTGTCTGACAGGTGCGTTGTGTATCCGGGCGCCGACGGGTGGCATCGTAGGGCAGTATCGCGCGGTGTTCCACAGGGCTCGGTCCTCGGGCCGCTCCTGTGGAACATCGGTTACGACTGGGTGCTCCGTGGTACCAACCTTCGGGGCGTCGCTGTCGTCTGCTATGCGGACGACACATTGGTGACAGCGACGGCCAGGACTTATAGGAGGTCAGCCCTGCTCGCCTCGTTCGGCACCGGACTGGTGGTGGGCAGGATTCGGCGACTAGGCCTCACGGTGGCTCTGAGTAAGACCGAGGCCGTGTGTTTTCACGGACCTCGGTGTGGGCCACCGCCAGAGGCTCACCTCACGGTGGACGGCGTGCGGATTCCTGTCGGCTCGAGCATGAAATACCTCGGGCTCTTTCTCGACAGCCGATGGGATTTCCGCACGCATTTTGAGACGTTGTCGCCGAAGCTGGTGAAGGCGGCGGGCGCACTTGGGCGCCTGCTGCCCAACACCGATGGTCCTGGCATTCCTTGCCGAAACTTATATGCTGGAGTCGTGCGGTCTATGGCCCTTTACGGTTGCCCCGTTTGGGCCAATTCCCTTGGCGGTCGCTGCGTCCGCTTGCTGCATCGTCCGCAGCGCATGGTGGCGCAGCGCATCGTCAGGGGCTACCGCACGGTCTCGCATGAGGCGGCCTGCGTGTTGGCGGGTACTCTGCCTTGGGAGCTGGACGCACAGGCCCTCTCGTCAGTATTTTTCTGGCGGGAGGAGGCGTTCAGACGCGGGCAGAGGCCGGCCCTCCGAGAGGTCGAGGCCATGAAGGCCTCCCTCCGCAGGGCCGCCGTGGAGGAGTGGCGTTCCAGGCTGGAGAACCCGAGTGCGGGCGTGAGGACCGTCGCGGCAGTGCGACCTGTCCTCGAACAGTGGATGGACAGGCGCCACGGTGCGCCGACATACCGGCTGACGCAGGTGCTCACCGGGCATGGTTGCTTCGGTGAGTACCTGTGGCGCGTAGCCGGAGCGGAGGAGTCCGCCGTGTGCCACCACTGTGGCAATTGCCGTGAGGACACGGCCCAGCACACGCTGGAGGAGTGCCCAGCCTGGGACGATGAGCGCAGCGCTCTCGAATCGGTCGTAGGAAGGGACCTCTCGCTGCCGGCCGTGGTCGCCAGCATGGTCGGCAGTCAGAGGTCATGGCGAGCCATGCTCTCCTTCTGCGAATGCGTCATTTCGCAGAAGGAGAACGCCGAGCGGGATCGGGAGCAGACCGATCCCACTCGTCTCCAAAGGAGACGAAGGAGGCGCCGGGATGTCACCTAACCCGGCGCCGGAGAGGCCACATGGGGTCGCCGTCCCTATCCTGGCGGCCCCCGAGACGTGACGCAACATGCGTCCCATGCCGCGTCGCAATGCGGCAGTGCACATGGAGGCGGTCCCGGCGCAATCCACACACGGTATCCCGGGGCCGTCTCCGAGGGTGCACCGATGGTGGCCAACGCGGGGTTTTTAGTCGGTATTTCGGCGCGTAGCTTATGGTAGGGACCCGACCCAGCGGCCGTCCGTCCTACGGGCGGCACAACATCTCGCTGGGTCGGAAGGCGCCGGTGAGTCCGACACACCCCCGCCCCTCCGGGGGTGGGATGGTCCGTAAAAGGATTTTCCCCGCGAAAAAAAAAAAAAAAAAAAAAAAAAAAAAAAGGTTAGGTTAGGTTAGGTTAGGTTAGGTTAGGTTAGGTTAGGTTAGGTTAGGTTAGGTTAGGTTAGGTTAGGTTAGGTTAGGTTAGGTTAGGTTAGGTTAGGTTAGGTTAGGTTAGGTTAGGTTAGGTTAGGTTAGGTTAGGTTAGGTTAGGTTAGGTTAGGTTAGGTTAGGTTAGGTTAGGTTAGGTTAGGTTAGGTTAGGTTAGGTTAGGTTAGGTTAGGTTAGGTTAGGTTAGGTTAGGTTAGGTTTTTTTTTTTTTTTTTTTTTTTTTTAGGGCTCTTGGCCCACTCTGCTCCCCTGACATAATCAGGGCCTTTATATAGTTCTTGGGTTTACAATTTAGTGCTGAAGATTGTTTTTCACTTTTAATTTGAAGTGAATTTGTTTTCCTTTATCTTAGTCTATATATCTATGCTTAGGGTTTATATTTCTTATATTCTTTTCTTATGTATTCTATTTCTTTATGTTTGTTCGCATTTAATTTTTATTTGGGCCTTAATTGCTCTTTTACATAGCTTAAATTTCTTATCTATTTCTTATATCATAATATCTTTTCTAATTCTAGTTGCTTATATCCTCGTTGTCATATTTACTATTCGTACATAATCTTATATTATGTATTTAAGTAAACTATTTCTATCTTTTACACTTAATAACAATTTATTCGTTCGTATCAGATATTTTATGCTTATGCTCTTTTATATTTTGATGAATTGATTTGACAATTATTTCTGTTTTGCCTCTACTCTATTATTTCTACTGATAGGTTTGTTTCAGGAAACGCGGATTCAGACATATAGTGGTCTATATTTTAGTTAAAAATGGTGTATTTGTGTGTATATAAAGTATTGTCTTTTACTATGTCTGAATATCCTTTTTGTTCGCTTGCGGGCATTGATCGACGGCTACTGTGCTCTGGACTCGCGCTGCGCATCGGGTTCCTCCTTCGCCATTGGCGGTCTCTGCATTCATCAGACTTCCTCGGTCTACATAGGTAAGTCAATTTTATTTATACAATTTTTTATTTATTTATTTTTATTTATTTATTCATTTTTTTTTTTTTTTTTTTTTTAATTTATTTATTTATTTATTTTTTTAAATTTTTATTTATTTATTATGTTTATTTATTTATTTATTCTTACGTAAAAAACAATTTCCCTATTTAATTTTTTGTTGTACTTTTTGTTTTCATGCTTTTTTGACCTTCGACTCGTCCAGCAGATCGGGAGTACCCTCAGCGCAGGCGTTGTTATCTATATATTCACTATATAGTTTCCCATTGGTGTTTATGTTTGGGACTGTTCCGTCGATGAGTGCCCGCAGGCATTGCTCTATACACCTAGTGAGGACTTCTCTCATCTCGTCAATCCCCGCGCTGCCTTGCCTCTTAGTCTCAACGCATACGGTCCCCGTTTGGAATTCGTGGGATCCCAGTTTTCCAACCATCTGGGTCTGATCTGGGACTCTGGGATCGACTTTAGCAGTACGCGACGGTTGATCTGGTTAGGTTAGGTTAGGTTAGGTTAGGTTAGGTTAGGTTAGGTTAGGTTAGGTTAGGTTAGGTTAGGTTAGGTTAGGTTAGGTTAGGTTAGGTTAGGTTAGGTTAGGTTAGGTTAGGTTAGGTTAGGTTAGGTTAGGTTAGGTTAGGTTAGGTTAGGTTAGGTTAGGTTAGGTTAGGTTAGGTTAGGTTAGGTTAGGTTAGGTTAGGTTAGGTTAGGTTAGGTTAGGTTAGGTTAGGTTAGGTTAGGTTAGGTTAGGTTAGGTTAGGTTAGGTTAGGTTAGGTTAGGTTAGGTTAGGTTAGGTTAGGTTAGGTTAGGTTAGGTTAGGTTAGGTTAGGTTAGGTTAGGTTAGGTTAGGTTAGGTTAGGTTAGGTTAGGTTAGGTTAGGTTAGGTTAGGTTAGGTTAGGTTAGGTTAGGTTAGGTTAGGTTAGGTTAGGTTAGGTTAGGTTAGGTTAGGTTAGGTTAGGTTAGGTTAGGTTAGGTTAGGTTAGGTTAGGTTAGGTTAGGTTAGGTTAGGTTAGGTTAGGTTAGGTTAGGTTAGGTTAGGTTAGGTTAGGTTAGGTTAGGTTAGGTTAGGTTAGGTTAGGTTAGGTTAGGTTAGGTTAGGTTAGGTTAGGTTAGGTTAGGTTAGGTTAGGTTAGGTTAGGTTAGGTTAGGTTAGGTTAGGTTAGGTTAGGTTAGGTTAGGTTAGGTTAGGTTAGGTTAGGTTAGGTTAGGTTAGGTTAGGTTAGGTTAGGTTAGGTTAGGTTAGGTTTTTTTTTTTTTTTTTTTTTTTTTTTTGTTGGGCTTTTTGCCCTGCTGCTTCCCCTAACGAAAGTCAGAGTCTTTACGTGCTTCTGTCTGTTATAATACTTACTCCTAACTAATCCTAACTCCTTCTTTGGGAGATCCTTCTTATTGCCTATCTCCTTCTTTGGGAGTTCCTACTTATGGCCTATCTAAGTTCTTATCTAAAGGGTATTTTATTTAATTTTATAACATTTTTACAACAATAGTTTTATCTTATATCTATCTTATACCTAAATTTATTTTTATTCTTGGTTAATATTATCGTTGCTAAAGTATATAATCTTACATTATACATTTTAGTCAAACTTATTGCTACTTATTCCTACTTATTATACTTAATGCTACTTTTTTACAATATTTTATAAATTTAGGTCTTTTATTTTTATCACTTATTAGTATGCTAAGATTGTTTACATTAACTTCTATATCTAATTCTATTTCTAGGAAGTATCTATCTCGTAGATATACGGGACACTCGACTAGTGCGTGCACTATCGACTCGCTCACCCCAGGCTCACAGATGCATGCCGGGCTCTCCTTGCACTTGAATCGATTCAAGTACTCGGAGAACCCGCCATGCCCCGTGAATACCTGTGTTGTGACCGGGTCGATTACAATTTTGTGCACCAATTTGTGGGCCTTCACAGCGTCGGGGAAGAAGAGTTTTGTGGTAGACGCGGTTTCCCCCATCATGTAGCGCCCGTTCCATTCGTCAACAGACTCCTTGCGGATTTGTCCTTTGACGAATGATACGGGACATCTATCATAATGGGGTCGCGTCTTCAGCCTCAGCGCAGCATCCTTCGCGAGCTCGTCTGCTCGCTCGTTCCCCTGCAACCCTGCGTGAGCTTTAATCCAAAATAACTCAATTATTTTGCCGCGTTCGTTCGCTGAGCTCAAATTTTCATTTATTTCGAACGCTAGGGGATGCAGGGAACCGCTGTTGGCGACAGTTTCCAGCGCTGCCCGTGAGTCGCTCAGGATGCTGCACTGTGGCTTACCACTTTTCACCGCTTCCTCCACGGCCCTGTGAAGGGCCAACAGCTCTGCCTGATAGACGGTGCAGTAGGTTTCCAGTTTGAGCTTTATGCACTTCTTTTCTACAGCATTTTCCCATATTGAGACCGCCGCTCCAACTTTGCCCTCGATCTTACTTCCGTCTGTGAAGATGCTTAGGTTAGTATTTGCTATCCTGGAAACCTCTGCACCGTCCAGCAGACATCGGTAGTGAACTACACCCCTGGACGCTGGGTGTTTAAGCTTCGCGAAGGCCACAGAACGCTCCATCTCCCGGTCACCCACTACTCGCCGGGAATACCCCCTCCTGACTTCGTACAGGGAAGCATTTTCCCTGGCCCGAATGTCAAGAGGAAGCATCCCGGCAAGCAGTAGGGCCGAGTTTAATGAGACCGTTCTGTAGGCCTTCGTGAGCTTTTGAGCGAATCCCCGTTGTACTACAGCGAGCTGCTTCCGCACACCTAGCTTCTGTGAGGCTGGAGCCCACACGCTTGCCGCGTATAAGATTATCGGCTCGACTACTGCCGTATATAGTAGTTTTATTACTTCTGGCCCCAAGCCCCATTGGAGTTTTGCCGCCCGAGACAGTTTGTTGTAGAAGGCCAGTGCCTTCCTACAGACTTCGGTGACGTGTGCCTTGAAGGTAAGCCCGTCATCGATCGTTACCCCCAGAATTTTTATTTGTTTTTCCAGGCCAATGTCTACTCCGCCCATGTGAAGGATTGGGGAATCGTACTTCAGCTTTCGCGTCAGCACCATTGCTTTGGTTTTATTAGGAGCGAATTTCAGCTTATTTCTTATTCCCCAATCCCTCACATAGGCGAGAGTTTCGTTGGCCTGGCGCTGTATCTTGGCCATCTCATCTCCCTCGAATGCGAGCACTACATCGTCTGCGAACGCCTGGCAGTAACTGCCCCTTTTGTCGAGCTCTGACAGTAGTGGGTCGAGGAGCAGGTTCCAAAAGGTTGGACCTCCAATGGAGCCCTGAACGCATCCCTTGGAGGTCCATCTTTCGTACTCCTCGCCCGCATAGCGGACTTTGACTTTTCTGCTCTCGAGGTAGCTATCTATCACCCTGCGAATGTTGACTGGACAGTCTTCCTCCGACAGTCTGACTCTGATGGCAGGCCACCAGGCGCTATCGAAGGCTCCCTCTATGTCTAATGATACCAGTACTACGATTTTCTTATCTTGTATTTTATTCCTTATGTATTTCATTAAGACATAGAGGGAGTCCTCGGTGCTCCTTTGGGGCGTAAAGCCAAACTGTCGGGGGCTCATCCGAGGGTGAAGATGCCACCTCACTCGACCCACCACCATCTTTTCCAGAATCTTACCCATCACCGGCAAAAGGCCAATCGGTCTGTAGGACTTTGGAGTGGTATAGTCCTCTTTGGCGGGCTTTCGGAGGATGATCACCGTAGCCTCCTTCCAGGTGGTCGGGAAGTGGCCAAGTTCTAGGCACTTGTTTGCCAGTGATAGGTACAATTCCGGATATTTGTCGATAGCTTTTTTGCAGATGTCGGCTGTTAAGCCGTCTGCTCCAGGGGCCTTCTTATGGTTGAAGCTGTCTGCAGCCGCGTGTAGTTCTTCGATCGTAAATGGTGGGTCATGGGTCTCAGCATTGACTTCGTCATTTACTCGTGCGGCTCTTTCCCTTATACTCTGGTGGTCTGAGTTATCTTCCGCTTCATTATCCTTTGGGTAGAATGTTACTGCCAGGAGCTCGGCTGATTCCTTTGCACTTAGGGTCTGTCCTTTGAGAGTCAATGGCAGGTCCTCGTGTCTTTTTGATACCTTTCCTATGCACCTGTACACTCCATCCCATACATTGTCCTTGTTCTGCGTTTTGCAGAACTCCTTCCAACTGTTTATTTGTGCCTTCTTGGCTTCTGTCTCATATTTTTCTTTTGATTGCAGGTACTCATTGACGACTTTGGCTCTTCGGACTGGCGCTGCGCATCGGATTCTCCGTTTCCTGGTGGTGACTTCTCGCTTCATCTTGGTAAGTTCCTGTGTCCACCATGGTAAGTTAAATTTATTGTTTACTTTTATTTTAGGTATTGTCTTTTCGCATGTTTTTGTAATAATTTCTATGTACTTTTCAATATTTTTATCTAAATCTATTTTATTATTTATTTTATTTATATTATTTACATTTATTTCATTGCCTGTTACAAATTGTTCTAATTTTATACTAAATTGATCCCAATTTGCTTTTTTTGTGTTATATCTCTTTGTAGTTTTAGGTTTTAGTATATTATTTTTAATTTTAGATTTCTTAATTTTAAATGTTATGGCATTGTGGTCTGATCCTGCCATTGATCCGTCGACTCTCCAGTCTTCCACCAGGTCCTGGATGTCCGACGCGCAAGCGGTTATGTCGATGTGACTCGTGAGGAGTTTGCCTCCTCTCACTGTCTCGAAGGTTGGTTTAAAGCCCTCATTGAGCACCTGCAATCCATGCTCTTCCAGCATTCCTGCCATTTCCTCTCCTCTGCTATCCGTGTCCCCGCTGCCCCACCACACGCTTTTCGCGTTGGTGTCACCGCCTACGAGGATTCCGCGAGCCCCCAGTTTTCCAACTATGCTCCCCAGTTGCTCCAAGTATGGCCCTATGGGTTTGTCGGGTTCAAAGTAGAACGAGATGACCACTAATTCGCGGGCCCCAGTGTGGATCTTCACCACTGTGATGTTGGTTGTGGTAAGGGTCGGGCATTGGGTCACGGTCAGGCCGTCATTGAACACTGCAATCGCTGACTTGACCGCGGCCCCCTGCCCGATTTCTCCCTGGAAGATCCTCACTCCCCGATGGTCTCTCATTCTACCTTGACCCCCCACGTATGGCTCCTGGAGTAGCGCGAAGTCGACCCTCCTCTGTTTGGCCTCCAGAAGAAACTCTAGCGTAGCTAGTTGTTTCCTCTGGAGGTTGGCTTGCGCCACGAGTGTCGGCTCCGCACCCGCTGGGGAAGCAGTCTGATCTGGGTTCCTGGGATCCACCTTAGCAGTACGCTACTGCGGATCTCGCCAGGATATCCCACTTCCTCCTCACAGGACAGTCTGAGCTGAACGCGTTGTGCTCGGCTCCGCCCAACTTGGCTTTCGCACAATTGCAGCACGTTGGGGGGACTCTGGCCAACCAGTCAGCACATTCTGACCTGTGGTGAGCACCCCCGCAGTGACTGCATGCGTCCACCTGTTCCCGGCAGAACCTTTTTCCGTGCCCATAGCCCAGACAGCGAGAACACTGGATCAGAGGGGATTGGTCTTCGACTCTAACTCTCTGGATATCTATATGGACAGACCCTACTTCAGTGAGCCTCTTCCACACCGTCGGTGGTACTTGTATAGCCACGTGAGATGTGTGTGGGTTCCTCGTTCTCCTCCTAAATCTTACTTTAAGGCTCGACTCTTCTCCGCATAGGTCCCCCATCAGCTCCTTGTTTTGACTGATGAGTGCTCGCACAATTTCTTCATCCTTGTTGTAGGCTAGAACATCCTTAAGTAGGATCATTGGCTCCTTGTTTTTAATCTCTTCCGTGTTTAGGCCGTTCCCTGCTGTCCTTAGTTTTTCCTTTACTTTTCCGATTTCCTCTTTCGACTTGCACCCTATTATCACCTTCCTATCTTTTGCTTTCCTTATCCTATCTATTTTCATCCCCTCCTCTCTGGCATTTAGGGTCGCTCGTATTCTTTCGAATACTTCCTCTCCCGATGCCTCTTGGTCTTCTGCAGATATGACAATAGAGTGCATTTGCGCTTTTTTGTGGCTTGTTACTGCTGCTGCATAGCTTTTGCTTTCTTTCATTTCCTCTCTTTGTATCTGTATCTCCTCTTTTAATTTCTCCATCTCTTCTTTATTCCTTTGCAGCATTTCGCTATGTTCGTCCAGCTTTTTGATTAATTGTTCTTGTCTTGTCCAATCCTTCTTCTCCAGTCCTATATTTTGAGCCGGTTCGGGGCTTTGTCTCATGTCACTTTTTTCATTCTTATGTTCCTTCTTTCTTTCTCCTTCACTTTCTGTCACCAATTTATAGAGTCTTTCCGTTGCTTCCAGGACGTCGTTTTTAATTTCAGTTTTAATATTTCTACTATTATTTATTTGTAATTTTATTTTCATTAGACATCCTTTTGCTTCTGCTACTCTGCTTGCGTAAACTATTTTCTCAGGTGGTGAGCTTATCGGAGCTACTCTTCTTGTGGACACTTTCGATTCTGTTGGTAGGCCTCTGGGCTTTGGTTTCGCAGGCCCGGCTGGGCCTATCCCTTCTGGTTTCTCCATCTGAGATTCCAGACTCAGCCGTGCCTGCGCAACCTTCGTCCCTGAGATTTCTTTTGGGCTTTGAACCTTGTCTGGGGTTCTACTTTGAGCCCTGTCTTTAGCAGGTGTGCGGTAGCCGAACATTGTGCTATGGGGCCAGAAGGAATGTCAGGGGAATGCGTCAATTACTAAAATTACCTGCAAGTGTAAAGGGCTTGCAGGAGTTCAATATATTTCGTCTTAAAAAATAAATAAAAGTGATGTAAAAGTTCACTACTGTCAGTTCGTAACTAATTAAACTTTTTCTTTTCAGATACCAGTATTTAAAGCAGCTCGTTGCGTACAACGAGGTGGTTTCCCGAACACTACTCAGGTAAGTATTTTATTCTCGGAATAAAATTTTTTGTCAATAGTCTTGTCTACATAAACTGTTCAAAACAGTTTGTCTTATAATTAAGCTTAACCTAATTTAAACTATGTTTTAACTGTTTAATATATTTTTCAGGTGGAGCCAGCGCCCTCAGCAGCGAGATTCCTCCGACCAGGGGAGTAAATTAGCAGGTAAGTTTTACTTATTTTACTGTACTAGGTGGAAAGTGGTCACGAAGAGATCGGAATTTTGGTCCAACCAATCGGTTGGTCTTTTCAAACCGACTACTTCGATACCAATATCGGGTATGTTATCTCTAAAATTGGCTAAGTTATGCCGGGAAATAAAATCTGATTTAATTTGGAAGAAGGAGGGGGAGGATATGGGATTTCTATTAATATTAACTTGTAGCGCTCTGCAAGCCGGTTCTTTTGATACCAAACTTGGTTACCTTAACTCAAAAGATGGCTGTGTTATTAAGGAATTTGTTTTAGAGGGGGAAGGGGGAGAAATTTGGGATTTCTATTGGGGCTAGTTTGTAGCGCCCGCCGAGCCGGTTCTAATGATACCAAACTCGGTGGGTCTAGGATGGATATTGACGGAGTTAGGATTAGGGGGGGTGAGGTCAGTTTGAAAGGAGGGGGGGGAGGGGGTGAATTTCGTGGGGAGGCTAAATCTGCAATTAAAATTTTTTAATGTTAAAAGTGGGGGGGGGAGGTGTTGAGGGTGTGGGAGAAAGTACTTCCGTAGCAGCTGGAAGGTATTTACAGAGCTTGGATGCTGTTATTGAGTCAATTTTCAAAATACAAAATTTCGGAAGGGAAAATTTGGGGAAGGGGAGTTTGGGAGTTTCAATGGGCCTAGTTTGTAGCGCCCGCCGAGCCGGTTCTAATGATACCAAACTCGGTGGGTCTAGGATGGATATTGGCGGAGTTAGGATTAGGGGGGGTAAAATAGTTTTGTAGGATGGGGGGAGGGGGAGAATTTCGTGGGGTGGTTAAATCTGCAATTAAAATCTTTTATTGTTAAAGTGGGGCGGGGGGGGGGTGTTGAGGGTGTGTTTACAAAGCTTGGATCCTGTTAGTATCAATTTTTAAAATAAAAATTTTCGGAAGGGGAGATTTGGGGAAGGGGAATTTGGGAGATCTAATGGGGCCAAAGTGTGGCTTTCGATGATACGGTTCTAATGAACCCGCGGACGAGGGGTATCTGATCGATAGTGAGGGAGATAGGAAAAGGGGGGTAAGGTGTGAAATTTTTGGTGGGGGTTGGGGCGCGGGCAAGGAAGAAATTTCGTGGGGAGACTATTCGGCACCAGTTTGGTTTAAGGGCGTGAACTGAGAGTTAGTTGATGGTCTAGAAGTAATTCCCAAGGAAGTGGGCGGGGTCAAAATTAGTCGCGATTATTGGGGAAACTATTGAGAGGGGTGGGACTAGCTCGACAAATCTGAAATGAAATAAATATTGATTGGCCTAGGAATTTCGCCTATGAGGGATACAGTAAATATTGATTGGTAGAAGAATTCGCCAACGGGTGTTCCAATAAATTTTTACTGGCCAGATGATTCGCCAATGGCGTGGCCGATAATTTCCTATTGGCCCGGAGTATTAGCCAATAGATGATGCAATAAATATTTACTGGTTAGAGGGCCTACCAATCAGACAACGTATTGTATTAATATTATGAATATTGTGAATGATGTAAAAATTCTTCAAGTTTTTAAACTTTTTCTTGCGTCTAAATTGTCATGAATGAAAACTTTGTCATTTGTTAATATTTTTCAAAAAAATTTTCTCTACAGGTTTAATCTTTAGGTGATCTACAATATAGGTTTAAATTTAGGGTAGCTTACAGATTTAATTTATGTACAATTTTAATTTACTAATTAATTTCCAACTTTTTTTTTTAAATTATAAAGATCTTAACCTTAGGTGAAGTTTCGGCGTTGGTTAGGTGGTGTTCCCGTGGTCGTATCCTGGTGATCTTGGTGTCGTTGGCTGCCTGAGGTCGTCTTCTTCCAGATTCTTTGTTTAGACAGACTTCGTAACCATACCCCTCCAGGTTATTCCCGCGGGAAGGAATTTCCAAAATCAGCTTTTTAGTCTTTAGTCCGATTTCGCTTAATTATTTTTGGATGTCTTAAGGGTGTTTAAAAAATGATATTCGCACTCTTCCCTAAATGATAGGGGTTGTATTGTTCAATTTATACACTTATAAAGGTTTTTTGATTTTTTCGTCTCGGTTCTCACTTAGTTTTTTATTTATAGTTTCCTGGTTTTTTAAGATTTTTTGTTTTTTATTTTTGTGACTTAATAAGGGATAACTGGGCTATTTAAGGGTATTTTAATAAGTATTTGTCGTCGATCTATTTAATTAATAATTTAAGTTCAAAGTTATGAATAGGGTTTTTTAAATTTGTTTTTGTTGTATTGTTTTTATTTTTAACACAATTTCAAAAATTCTTTCAGGGTCCACTTTCACTCTACGCCGACTATATTTAATGGCACAGAATTTTCCAAAAATCTTAAATTTGGCGTTTTTCGACCACGTGCTTCAAATTTGTTTTTTAAGTTTTTTCCAAAACTGCACATGGGAAAAATCCAATTTTTTCGTCACTTGTAGAGGTCACTTACGCGCACATTTTGACACTTAAAAAAGTGGGTGTCACAGATCTCGTTTCGGCAGCGTTTACGATTTAGTGTTCACCACGTGTTTTTTGGAGGTTATGTTTTAGTTTTATTTTGATAACTCCTCTATTTTTAGAGATTTCGCCGCGGTTTTTTTTCACGAATCGACACTGTTCACTTTGGCGCACAATTACACAAATTTTTAACGAAAAATATGCACTTTAACCACTATTTTAGAATTTTTAGAGGCGGAGCGCTCAATTTCGCTGCGTTCGCGACCGTGTACGCGTTGCGACTGGGGTTAGGTTAGGTTAGGTTAGGTTAGGTTAGGTTAGGTTAGGTTAGGTTAGGTTAGGTTAGGTTAGGTTAGGTTAGGTTAGGTTAGGTTAGGTTAGGTTAGGTTAGGTTAGGTTAGGTTAGGTTAGGTTAGGTTAGGTTAGGTTAGGTTAGGTTAGGTTAGGTTAGGTTAGGTTAGGTTAGGTTAGGTTAGGTTAGGTTAGGTTAGGTTAGGTTAGGTTAGGTTAGGTTAGGTTAGGTTAGGTTAGGTTAGGTTAGGTTAGGTTAGGTTAGGTTAGGTTAGGTTAGGTTAGGTTAGGTTAGGTTAGGTTAGGTTAGGTTAGGTTAGGTTAGGTTAGGTTAGGTTAGGTTAGGTTAGGTTAGGTTAGGTTAGGTTAGGTTAGGTTAGGTTAGGTTAGGTTAGGTTAGGTTAGGTTAGGTTAGGTTAGGTTAGGTTAGGTTAGGTTAGGTTAGGTTAGGTTAGGTTAGGTTAGGTTAGGTTAGGTTAGGTTAGGTTAGGTTAGGTTAGGTTAGGTTAGGTTAGGTTAGGTTAGGTTAGGTTAGGTTAGGTTAGGTTAGGTTAGGTTAGGTTAGGTTAGGTTAGGTTAGGTTAGGTTAGGTTAGGTTAGGTTAGGTTAGGTTAGGTTAGGTTAGGTTAGGTTAGGTTAGGTTAGGTTAGGTTAGGTTAGGTTAGGTTAGGTTAGGTTAGGTTAGGTTAGGTTAGGTTAGGTTAGGTTAGGTTAGGTTAGGTTAGGTTAGGTTAGGTTAGGTTAGGTTAGGTTAGGTTAGGTTAGGTTAGGTTAGGTTAGGTTAGGTTAGGTTAGGTTAGGTTAGGTTAGGTTAGGTTAGGTTAGGTTTTTTTTTTTTTTTTTTTTTTTTTTTTTTTTTTTTTCTCCGTCCCCTAACTAAAGTCAGAGACTTTGTGTATCCTTAGTCTGTATACTTACTCCTGTCTAACTTACTCCTTCTTTGGGAGTTTATTGTGTTCCTAACTCCTTCGTAGGGAGATGCTACTTATGGCCTAGCTATTTTTATTTTAGGGGTTTTCATTTATTTATTTATCTTTAGGTGTTTACATATTCTTATTCTATCTTATATCTATTGATTCTAAATTACAATTATTACGAAGTTACTTACGTTTCTAAACTTATATAATCTAAGGTTATATAGTTTAGACTAACTTATTGCTACTTATTCCTATTTATAACGCTTATTGCTACTTTTTTACAGAAACTTATGAATTTAGGCCTTATATTCTTATCTTTAATTATCCTACTTATATTATCTATGTTTATGTCTATTCCTAACTCTTGTTCTATGTTAAACCTATCGACTATATGTACAGGGCATTCAGTTATTGCGTGTATTATCGACTCGCTCACCGCAGGGTCACATATGCATGCCGGGCTCTCCTTGCACTTGAATCGGTTCAAGTACTCAGAGAACCCGCCATGCCCAGTGAACACCTACACCAGCCTGTGGGCCTCCACAGCGTCGGGGAAGAAGAGCTTTGTGGTAGACGCGGTTTCCCCCGTCACGTAGCGCCCGTTCCATTCCTCAACCGACTCCTTACGGATTTGACTTTTGATGAATGAAACGGGACATCTACCGTAATGGGGCCGCGTCTTCAGCTTCAGTGCAGCATCCTTCGCGAGCTCGTCTGCGCGCTCGTTTCCCTGCAATCCTGCGTGAGCCTTGATCCAAAATAATTTAATTATTTGGCTGCGTTCGCTTGCCTGTTGTAAGTTTTTGTTTATCTCGAACGCTAGGGGATGCAGGGAGACGCCGCTCGCTACGGTTTCTAGCGCTGCCCTCGAGTCGCTCAGGATGCTGCACTGCGCCTTTCCACTTTTTACTGCTTCCTCCACGGCCCTGTGGAGGGCCAGTAGCTCTGCCTGGTAGACGGTGCAGAAGGATTCCAGTTTCAATTTAATAGATTTTTTCTCCGCGGCGTTTTCCCAAATGGAAACCGCCGCTCCGACTTTCCCTTCAATTTTGCTTCCGTCTGTAAACAGACTGAAGCTGGCATCCGTGATCTGGTTCACTTCTGCACCGTCCACCACGCATTGGTAGTGCACCCTTCCTCTTCGCGCTGGATGGTCAAGGCTCCCGAAGGCCTCAGGACGCTCCACCTCCCGGTCTCCAACTGCCCGCAGGGAGTAGCCCCTCTTGACTTCGTACAGGGAAGCATTTTCCCTGGCCCGAATGTCGAGGGGCAGTATCCCTGCGAGCAGTAGGGCCGAGTTTAGGGAGACCGTCCTGTAGGCCTTCGTGAGCTTTTGCGCGAAGCCTCGCTGTACGACGGCGAGCTGCTTTTTCGCGCCGAGCTTCTGCGCGGCTGGAGCCCAAACACTCGCGGCATATAAAATTGTCGGCTCTACCACCGCCGTGTATAGTAATTTTATCACCTCTGGCCCCAAGCCCCACTGAAGTCTCGCCGCCCTGGAAAGCCGGTTGTAGAAGGCGAGCGCCTTCCTACACACCTCGGTTAGGTGCGCCTTAAAGGTGAGCCCACTGTCGATGGTAACCCCTAAAATTTTTATTTGTTTTTCCAGGCCAATGTCGACCCCGCCCATGTGGAGGATTGGGGAATCGTACTTGAGTTTGCGCGTCAACACCATTGCCTTTGTCTTGTGGGGAGCGAATTTTAACTTGTTTCTGATTCCCCAGTCCCTCACATAGGCGAGTGCTTCATTGGCCTGGCGTTGGATTTCGGCCATCTTGTCCCCGTCGAACGCGAGCACCACATCATCCGCAAATGCTTGGCAGTAACATCCCCGCCCGTCCAGTCCGGATAGTAGTGGGTCGAGGAGCAGGTTCCAGAACGTCGGGCCTCCAATAGAGCCCTGGACGCATCCCTTGGAGGTCCATCTCTCCGACTCCTCCCCTGCATACCTTACCTTAACTTTCCTGCTCTCGAGGTAGCTATCTATCACCCTTCGGATGTTGACCGGACAGTCTTCCTCCGACAGTCTGACTCTTATAGCCGGCCACCAGGCGCTGTCGAAGGCTCCCTCTATGTCCAATGATATTACCACTACGATCTTTTTATCCTTTATTTTATTTCTTATGTGTTTCATTAGGACATAGAGGGAGTCCTCGGTACTCCTTTGGGGCATAAAGCCAAACTGCCGGGGGTTCATCCTCGGGTGAAGATGCCACCTCACCCGGCCCACCACCATCTTCTCCAGTATTTTTCCCATCACTGGCAAAAGGCCTATAGGTCTGTAGGACTTGATATGTGTGTAGTCCTCCTTGGCAGGCTTTCGGAGGATGATGACCGTAGCCTCCTTCCAGGTGGTCGGGAAGTGGCCAAGTTCTAGGCACTTATTCGCCAGTGATAGGAACAATCCCGGGTGGCTGTCGATCACTTTCTTGCAGATATCTGCTGTCAGCCCGTCTGCTCCCGGGGCCTTCTTTGGGTTGAAGCTGTTTGTAGCCGCGTGTAGTTCATCGATTGTAAATGGTGGGTCATGGATCTCAGCATTGACTACGTCATTTACTCGAGCGGCTGCTTCTCTTACTCTCTGGTGGTCTGAGTTATCTTCCAGCAGATTATCTTCCGGGTAGAATGTCACTGCCAGCAAATCCACCGACTCTTTCGCACTGAGGATCAGTCCTTTGTTCTTCAATGGCAGGTCTTCATGCCTTTTAGACACTTTACCGATACATCTGTACATACCGTTCCAGATGTTCTCCTTGTTCTGTGTTTTACAAAACTCCTTCCAGCTGTCTACTTGTGCCTTCTTGGCTTCTAATTCATATTTTTCTTTTGATTGCAGGTACTCAGCGACGACCTTGGATCTTCGGACCGACGCTGCACATCGGATTCTTCTCTTCCTGGTGGTGACTTCTTTCTTCATCCTGGCGAGCTCCTTGGACCACCATGGTAAGTTCATTTTATTTTTAATTTGTATAGTTGGTATAGTCTCTGCACATGTTTCTGTAATTACTTCTATATATTTATTTACTATGTTGTCTATTTCTATTTTGTTTCTGATTTTGTTTATTTCTTGTTCATTAATTTGTTTTTCTGTTATAATTTGTCCTAATTTATTGTCAAACGCGTTCCAATTTGCTTTCTTTGTATTGTATTTTCTTGTAGTTTTTGAATTTTGTTTTCCATATTTTATTTTTGTTCCGTTAATTTTAAGTGTTATGCTGTTGTGGTCTGAGCTCGCCATCGTGGTATCCACCTTCCAGTCCTCCACCAGGTTGAGAAGGTCCTCCGTGCACGCCGTCACATCTATAAAGCTTGTCAGGAGCTTATCTCCTCTGACAGTTTCGAAAGTTGGTAAAAGGCCGTCGTTGAGCACCTGCAATCCGTGCTCCTCCAGCATCCCTGCCATCGCTTCTCCCCTGGAATCAGTGTCCCCGCTGCCCCACCACACGCTTTTGGCGTTGGTGTCGCCCCCTGCGAGGATTCTATGGGGTCCCAGTTTTGCAACTATGTTCCCCAGTTGCTCCAGGTATGGCCCTATGGGTTTGTCGGGTTCAAAGTAGAACGAGATGACCACTATATCTCGGGCTCCGGTTTGGATCTTCACCACCGTGATGTTAGTGGTGGTGAGGATCGGACATTGGGTCACGGTCAGGTCGTCATTGAATACCGCAATGGCTGACTTGACCGCGGCCCCCTGTCCGTTTTCACCCTGGAAGATCCTCACCCCCCGGTGGTCCCTCATTCTACCTTGACCCCCCACGTAAGGCACGTTGGCAGAAGATGCCAGCGAAGCCTGCCCACCAGCATCTTTTCTAATATTTTGCCTAGGATTGATAACAATCCTATCGGCCTGTAGGAGCGTGGGTGGGCAGGATCCTTTTTGTTAGGCTTTGGTAGGACGCATACGGCAGCACGTTTCCAGGGAGCGGGAAAACACGCTAAGCGGAGTGCCGCATTAGCGAGGGCTAGGAAACAGCCCTCGTCCGCACCGATTGCCTTCGCGCACACGTCTGCTGGGAGGTGGTCCGGTCCTGGTGCCTTTTTTGGTGCGAAGGTGGACACCGCCCAAGCCAGCTCGGCTGCCGTGAATTCCGGGTCGTCCGGTCCACATCGTTTTAGAGCATCCTCTGTCCCGACCGACAATCTGACCGCAGCCTGTTCAGGAGAATCCTGCTGCGGGTCGTCGTCTGGGAAGAGATGGTCCGCCAGCAGACGAGCTGACTCGGCCGGCGTGCACATTTGGCCATCTCCGGCTCGCAGAAGGCAATCGGGCTTGCGTCGCTCCGTGGTGCGGAGGATGCGGTACACTCCGTCCCACATGCTCTCCCGCTCCGAGGTCGTACAAAGTGCTTTCCAGCTGGCAGTTTGGGCGGCTCTCGCCGCGTCCTTATATTCCCGCAATGCTGTGAGGTATTGCTGAACCACATGCTGTCTCCGTCTCGGGGCCGCGCACCGGATCCGTCTCCTCCTGGTGGTCACTTCTTTTTGTTTTGCGCGCAGCTCTGCGTTCCACCAGGGGGGGTCCGGCCGAGGGCGCGGTGCCGAGAGTGGAGACAGTACGGAGTCGCACGCCGCCGTTACCGCCGCTGTATAAGCTACCGCTGCGTCTTCCACGCCCTCCTGCAGCTGCAGGGCGTCCATGGTCTCCACAGTGAGGTTGCGTGATCTCAGCTCTCCGGATAAGGTGTCTTGGAAGACTTCCCAGTTGGCGTTCCTTGTGCGGTATTTCCGAGTTCTGGATCGCGGAGGAGCAGGCAATGTCCGCGCCGAAAGGCGAGTAACGAGCGTTTTGTGCTGTGCTGACGTTAAAGACGGGTCGATGAGCCAGTCCGTGACGCGCGGGAGCAGGGCAGCGCCACATGCAGTCACGTCGACGTGACTGCAGCACGCCCGGCCGCGCCTCCACGCCTCAAAGGTCGGCTCATCCCCCTCATTTAGGACTGTTAGATCATAGCGATCAAAACAGTCTGCCAGCATTTCGCCACGCTCGTCATCGCGCTCACTCCCCCACCATCGGTTCCAAGCATTGAAGTCACCCCCGACCACCAACCGTCCGCTGCCCAGCTTAGACATGGCGGCCTCAAGTTCACTTAACTGTGATCTGAAGGCGGCCAGGGTGTAAGCATCGCTCTCGGGCGGAAAGTAGGCGGAGATGACTCCGATGTGGCCGTCTTTGGTTTCGAGGAGCGCGCAAGCCAAGGTTTCCGACTGCAGTGCAGGATCCATCGTTAGGCGCAGTGCGTCATTTAGCACAACTATAGCGGCTTTGTTGGGCCCGAGTCGCACGGTCGGGTGTGCTTGCACTACTCGGCCGCGCGCCAACGCCGCCAACTCACCTTTTGCGCCAACATAAGGCTCCTGCACAAGGATGACGGCCGCTCCCTGGCGCACACCTGCACTCATAATTTCTGCAGTCGCCAATCTGGCACGGTCCAGGTTTGCCTGCATAATTATGAGCTCCTGACAGCTGTCCGTGGCGCCTTTAGCAGTACGCCACACGCGATCTCGCTATGGCGTCCCACTTCTGGCGCACCGGGCAGCTGTCAGAAAAAGCAGTGTGATCATCCGCCTGGTTGCGGCCGCCCTCCCTTTTGCAGTTGGTACACCTTGGCTTTTCACCTCCGGCGCGGGCTGGGCAATCACCCGCATGTGCTCCGCTACAGAAAGAACAGATTCTTTCTGCAGCTTTGCAGAACTTGCGCGTGTGCCCGTAACCCAGGCACTGAGAGCACTGGACTAGTGGGGATCTGTCCCTCACTGGCCTTCGCTGGAGCCCCACGTAGATTAGCCCTGCACTGGTGAGCTTTTTCCATAGTCCTGGAGTTACCTCCAGGACTACATGGCTTTCCAGTGGGTTTCTCGCCTTTCTGCGAAAGAGAACTTTCGCAGTTTCCTCCGACCTATTAAGTCCCTGCGTGACGTGTGTATTTTGCGTCCACAGGGACTCAATAATGTCTTCATCGGAATTAAAGGCGAGTACCTCAGCTATTTCCACTAGGGGCTTCTTGTTTTGCGCCTGGGTCACGGTAAGGTCCCGTTTCCTTAAAACCTCCGCGACCCTATTCGCCTCGCACTTTGCTGAGAGGCCCAGCACCACCTTGCCATCTCGCACCCTCCGGCACCTCTCCACGCGCAGACCCTCCGCACGGGGGTCCAAGCCGGCCTGAATGCTCTTTATTACGTCATCAGATGTGGCTTTGGGGTCCCCCGAAGAGATTATCAGCGCGTGGGAAGGCGCCGATGGGCTGGGTTTAGCAATAACGGGTGGCGCCGCGCTGACCTCAGCATAGGTTCGCCGGACTCGCGTGTTTTCCGCGATCTCCTCTCGGAGGCCCTCCAACGCGCCCATCAGCCGGTCCTCCTCCACCCGGTCCATGAGTGGTGCCACGGCGAGCTCTTCCCTCATCTTTTTAAACTCCCCACGGATTAATTCGGGAAGAGAGGTGGGCTGCCTTTTTATGATAAGTGAGCGCGTCTCATCCAAAGATGACACCACGTCGTGTGCCACCATCAGGCGAGCCGCGCTCACCTCCTTCTGCAGACCCTCTAGCTTGGCCGCAACCTCCTTTGTGGCGGTTCCGAGGTCGCCAGCCAGTTTTTCAACTGCTCTGGCGTGTCTTTTCGCCGCCACTTCCATTTCCCGGGCAGCGGAGGTCCTGGCGACGCTCGCCTCCCATTGCAGCCTAGTACGAGACTCAGCCAATTTAAGGATGAGCTCGTAGAGCAAATGGAGGCGGTCTACGACCATCTCCCGGACCTCCTTCTTGAGGTTTCCCGCCGC
>JAPMUD010000059.1:70000-87089 GCA_033459515.1 Theretra japonica
CCGTATCTCCAGTATCCGGGCCGTCATTCACGTGTTCGGCCAGTCTTCTGATGCTCCGGTGGTGCTCATTGTCATCTGCCACATTATCCTCCGGATAGAACACCTCCGCCAAGACCTTCGCCGACTCTTCAGGGCTCAGAGTTCTCCCGCTTCGGGTTAATGGTAGGTCCTCGGTCCTCTTTGTAGTTCTTCCTATAACCCTGTAGATTCCCTCCCACACACTTTCCCTATCCTGTCTCTCGCAGAACTGTTTCCAGCTTTCGAGCTGTGCATGTTTAACTTTTGTCTCATATTTCTCTTTTGCTTTCAGGTACTCAGCGACGACCTTTGCTCTCCGGACTGGCGCTGCCCAGTGGACTCTCCTTTTCCTGGTGGCGGTCTCCTTCTTCAACGCGGCGAGTTCTTCGGTCCACCAAGGTAAGTTTATGTTACTTTTTTGTTTCTTTTTAGGTATACTATAATTGCATGTATCTGTTACTATTTTTGTATATGTATTTACTATTTTATCTAAATTTTCTATTGTATTTATTTTCTCTATTTCCGTTTTACTTATTTTGTATTCATTTTTTAATTGTTCCATTTTTTCATAAAAATGTTCCCAATTCGCTTTTTTTGTGTTATATATTCGTGTCGTTCTTTCTATTACTATGTTGCGTGTTGATCTTGTCCTATTTATTTTAAAACTAATTGCATTGTGGTCTGAACTCACCATGGTGTCTTCTACTCTCCACTCTTCCACCAGTTCCAGGAAATCCTCTGAGCAGGCCGTGATATCTATATAGCTACTATATAGCTTCCCACCCCTTATGGTGTTAAATGTTGGGACTTGGCCGTCGTTGAGTATCTGTAAGCCGTATTCTGTCAGCATGGTGGAAACTTCCTCCCCCCTGCTATCAACCCTCACACCACCCCACCACGGACTTTTTGCATTCGCGTCGCCCCCCATGAGAATTCTTTTGGGTCCCAGTTTTCCAATAATATTCCCCAACTGCTCCAGGTATGGCCCTATGGGTTTGTCCGGTTCTAGGTAAAATGAGATTACGGTGGCTTCCTGGTTTCCCATTGTTATCCTCGCAACTACGATATTGGTCGTTGTGAGGGAGGGGTAAGGTGTTACGTTCCATTTGTCGTTAAATACAGCTATTGCTGCCTTAACTATCCCCTGTTTTCCTGTGGTTTCTTGATAGATTCGTACCCCACCGTAGTCTCTCATTCCACCCAGAGCGCCCACGTATGGCTCCTGGAGCAGTGCAAGAGCCATCCCTTTTTGTTTGGCCTCCTGTATAAGTTCTAATGTGGCTATTTGTTTGCGTTGCAGATTTACCTGTGTTATTTTGGATGACTCATCGCACGTTGGGGAATTTATCTGACCCGGGCCCCTGGGGTCCACCTTAGCAATATGCTACAGTGGACCTCGCCAGGGTTTCCCATTTCCTCCTCACGGGGCACTCCGCACTGAATGCATTGTGGTCGGCTCTGTCGAGCTTCGCCCGGTCGCAGTTGCAGCATGTCGGCGGAACCTGCGCCATCCAGTCAGGGCACTCTGACTTGACGTGGGATCCGCCACAGTGACTGCATGCGTCCGTTTGTTCTCGACAGAACCGTTTACCATGGCCGTATCCGAGGCAGCGCGAGCATTGTACCAGCGGGGATTGGTCCTCCACCTTGACCCTTTGAATATCTATATGGACTATAGCAGCCTCCGTTAAAATTTGCCACACTTTTGTCGGGACCTGCAGCACTACATGGCATGTATGTGGGTTTCGGGTCCTTTTGCGATACCTTACTTTTATTTCTGTGTCAATTTCGGTAAGGTTTCCCAACAGATGTTTGTTTTGCACGCTTAGGGCCTTGATAACTTCTTCATCGGTGTTTACACTTAGGACATTTTTTAATATGATCATAGGCTGTTTATTTTTTACTTCTTCCATGCTCAGCTCGCCCTCGACCATCCTTAATTTTTCTTTCACCTTTCCTAGTTCTTCCTTCGTCCTACATCCAACTACTACCTTTCTATCTTTTGCCTTTCTCATTTTGTCGATTTTCAGTCCATCTTCTTTTGCATTAATTGTTTTCCTTATTTTTTCGAACACCTCGTCTCCTGTCTCTGTTTGGTCCACCGAAGTGACAACTATGGAGTGCATGGTTGTTGTTTGCTCTCTTGGTCTGCTATTCGGTGGCCCCGCTAGTACTTTGGCATAGCTTTCCTTCCTTATCCATTCCTCTCTATGTTTCTGTAGTTCTTCATTCAATTTTGACATTTCCTCTTTATTTTCCGCTAATAGTTTACTGTGTTCTTCCAGTTTTCTGATTATCTCGTTTTCTCCATTTCCGAATTCTTTTCCTGTTTGTTCCTTATCTTTGGCCTTATCTCTACCTTTTTGCTCTTCTTGTACGTCTTTTCCAGCTCCCTCTCTGATAGCTCTATCCTCTTCCGCTTCCTTTACCAATTTGTATAGCCTTTCTGTGGCCTCTATAACCTCTGTTCTTATCTCCGTTTTCAGGTTACGGCTGTTGTTAATCTGTAACCGAATCTTCACGAGGCAAGCCTTGGCCTCAGTCGTCCTGTTGAGATATTCAATGTCTTTTTTTGGGGACCTATCGAGAGGGCTTGTCGTCATAAGTTTTTTTCCCGACGTTTTAATATCTATTGGGTTCACCCGTGGCTTCCGCGTCGCAGGCCCGGCGCAGCCAGTGTCCTCTGCTCGCTCGAGTTGAGACTCTATGCTGCGTCGCGCCTGCGCGACGGTGCTCCCGGTTGAGCTTTTCGGGCTGTTGTTCTCGGGAGTTTTACTGATTTTTTGCGGTTTGCTACCGACGTCTTTCGCGGGGGTTCGGTATCCGCAGCCGAACATTTTGTCAGTGAGATTTGGGCTGTGTAATTTGTCAAGGGGATGCGTCAGTTTAAATCGAGTTTTCTTTTGAAATCTTACAGGTGTAAAGGGCCTGTAAGGATTTTTCGTCTATTTTTTCTTCACTTAAGACAAAGTTAAGATAAAAGGGAAAAAAAATAGTAGAAATATGTAAAAATAAAATAGATTTTAAAGAAAAGGTTAATATTGTATATTCTTTCTTTCAGGTGATATAAAAGCAGCTCGTCGCAAACGTAGCTCGCAGCTCTACAAGGTAAGTATTGCAACAGTTTATTACTATAGCCCCTAATACGGTTGACCACGTGTGTGGCAACCAGTTTCTTGATGTATTGGTAAGTATAGGTACTAGTGGGAGTTTTAATAAAAAAATTTGGTGTTGGGTTTTTGGAAAATCATATTTTGCCTGCTCTCGATTGTCGAGCTCGTCAAGATGATTCTCCTGACACCAATCACGGGGGGTTTACTTTAAGAAATGACGGAGTTATGCCTGGTCAAATATTTTAGGGGAGAGGGGGAGGAATTTGGGAATTTGGTTGGGGCCAATCTGTAGAGCTCACCGAGCCGGTTTCAACGATACCAAACTCGGTGGGTCTACGACCTATGTTGGCCAAGTTAGGATTGGGGGGGGTGAGGTAAATTTTCGGGGTGGGGGTAGGATATGGGGGGGAGGAAGACCTCCCTCTGTCGAAATAAACGAGTCCAAACTCAGGTGCTCTATCTTTTATAACTACGGAGTTATGGCCGTTTGAAATTATCCAAGATGGCGGCCTGCTTTGGCTTTTTGCTCGTTTCTGCCGTTCCTTTTGGTCGAATTTACCCGAGTTTGGGCTCGTTTCACTCGTGCTGACCTCGCGGATATACCTGTTTTAAAAGTTTCACAGAATTTGCAGAAAATTTTATGTCGAATTTTTGAGGCTTAAAATGAGAGTCTCATCCCAGCTCAGCTACTATCAAAACCCGCTGCTCTCTACGATCAATAGTTTAGAAGCTACAGCTGTTTAAAAATTTTCAAAATGGCGGCCGTTGGCGCGGAAAACTCGTAACTCCCGCTCTATCTATCGCAGAGAACCCGTGTTTGGGCTCAAATTATGAGGAATTTTGTCCTCTTTAACAATATGCCCAGAGAAGAATTTTAATGTAAATATTTAATGAAATATTTGCAAAAATGTGTTAAAAATTCAATAACTCGAAAACTATTTTTCGAAGTTTTTAGTAAAAAATGCTTAAATAAACAATAAATTATGTTCTATTTTACAAGGTATTAAAAATATAAAAATATCTATAATTGGCGAAACACGTGTTTTTCAAAAATTCTATTTTTCAAAATATTTCGAATTCTACTGATGGGAAAAATCCAAAATTTTAAATGTAGCTTAGGCCTTTGATTCCCTTTATGGGAAAAATATAAAAAATATATGCTATCGATCTAATTTACGAGTAATCTACAGTTAAAGTTTAAAATTTTTTAGAAAATTTACAATTTCGCTTACTGAGCTAAGTATGGACTTGTTTTTTGCGGTCTTCGACTGGATTCGGTCCTCCAGTGATGTCGGCTAGTTGATCCCGTCTTCAAAAGTTTCCGCGAGCAGCTGGAACACGAACCTCGTGGCCACGCGGTACTTATTTTTCTTCTTATATCTCCGCGAGCTCGACTCGGCTCGCGGAAAGAGGGGTGTCAAAATATGCGCCTCAACGAGGGCTTTCAGGAGGCACCAAAATATGTATGGGTCGTCGATCTATATCTCGAGCGCCAGGTCAAAAACCACTTTTCTAACCTCAAAATTGGTTAACTTCGCACTAAAACTTTTTATTCTTTCACTTCCGGGTCTGGGCACTATTTGCCCTTTATAGAGCGTCACTTTACACGCACTTTGACGTATCACACGTCGATTTCACTCAACTTTTCACTATTTTCTCGAATTTTTTCGTGCGGAGCGCTCCGAAAACACTGCTCTCGTGACCGCGGATCGAGTGCGACTGGTTAGGTTAGGTTAGGTTAGGTTAGGTTAGGTTAGGTTAGGTTAGGTTAGGTTAGGTTAGGTTAGGTTAGGTTAGGTTAGGTTAGGTTAGGTTAGGTTAGGTTAGGTTAGGTTAGGTTAGGTTAGGTTAGGTTAGGTTAGGTTAGGTTAGGTTAGGTTAGGTTAGGTTAGGTTAGGTTAGGTTAGGTTAGGTTAGGTTAGGTTAGGTTAGGTTAGGTTAGGTTAGGTTAGGTTAGGTTAGGTTAGGTTAGGTTAGGTTAGGTTAGGTTAGGTTAGGTTAGGTTAGGTTAGGTTAGGTTAGGTTAGGTTAGGTTAGGTTAGGTTAGGTTAGGTTAGGTTAGGTTAGGTTAGGTTAGGTTAGGTTAGGTTAGGTTAGGTTAGGTTAGGTTAGGTTAGGTTAGGTTAGGTTAGGTTAGGTTAGGTTAGGTTAGGTTAGGTTAGGTTAGGTTAGGTTAGGTTAGGTTAGGTTAGGTTAGGTTAGGTTAGGTTAGGTTAGGTTAGGTTAGGTTAGGTTAGGTTAGGTTAGGTTAGGTTAGGTTAGGTTAGGTTAGGTTAGGTTAGGTTAGGTTAGGTTAGGTTAGGTTAGGTTAGGTTAGGTTAGGTTAGGTTAGGTTAGGTTAGGTTAGGTTAGGTTAGGTTAGGTTAGGTTAGGTTAGGTTAGGTTAGGTTAGGTTAGGTTAGGTTAGGTTAGGTTAGGTTAGGTTAGGTTAGGTTAGGTTAGGTTAGGTTAGGTTAGGTTAGGTTAGGTTAGGTTAGGTTAGGTTAGGTTAGGTTAGGTTAGGTTAGGTTAGGTTAGGTTAGGTTAGGTTAGGTTAGGTTAGGTTAGGTTAGGTTAGGTTAGGTTAGGTTAGGTTAGGTTAGGTTAGGTTAGGTTAGGTTAGGTTAGGTTAGGTTAGGTTAGGTTAGGTTAGGTTAGGTTAGGTTAGGTTAGGTTAGGTTAGGTTAGGTTAGGTTAGGTTAGGTTAGGTTAGGTTAGGTTAGGTTAGGTTAGGTTAGGTTAGGTTAGGTTAGGTTAGGTTAGGTTAGGTTAGGTTAGGTTAGGTTAGGTTAGGTTAGGTTAGGTTAGGTTAGGTTAGGTTAGGTTAGGTTAGGTTAGGTTAGGTTAGGTTAGGTTAGGTTAGGTTAGGTTAGGTTAGGTTAGGTTAGGTTAGGTTAGGTTAGGTTAGGTTAGGTTAGGTTAGGTTAGGTTAGGTTAGGTTAGGTTAGGTTAGGTTAGGTTAGGTTAGGTTAGGTTAGGTTAGGTTAGGTTAGGTTAGGTTAGGTTAGGTTAGGTTAGGTTAGGTTAGGTTAGGTTAGGTTAGGTTAGGTTAGGTTAGGTTAGGTTAGGTTAGGTTAGGTTAGGTTAGGTTAGGTTAGGTTAGGTTAGGTTAGGTTAGGTTAGGTTAGGTTAGGTTAGGTTAGGTTAGGTTAGGTTAGGTTAGGTTAGGTTAGGTTAGGTTAGGTTAGGTTAGGTTAGGTTAGGTTAGGTTAGGTTAGGTTAGGTTAGGTTAGGTTAGGTTAGGTTAGGTTAGGTTAGGTTAGGTTAGGTTAGGTTAGGTTAGGTTAGGTTAGGTTAGGTTAGGTTAGGTTAGGTTAGGTTAGGTTAGGTTAGGTTAGGTTAGGTTAGGTTAGGTTAGGTTAGGTTAGGTTAGGTTAGGTTAGGTTAGGTTAGGTTAGGTTAGGTTAGGTTAGGTTAGGTTAGGTTAGGTTAGGTTAGGTTAGGTTAGGTTAGGTTAGGTTAGGTTAGGTTAGGTTAGGTTAGGTTAGGTTAGGTTAGGTTAGGTTAGGTTAGGTTAGGTTAGGTTAGGTTAGGTTAGGTTAGGTTAGGTTAGGTTAGGTTAGGTTAGGTTAGGTTAGGTTAGGTTAGGTTAGGTTAGGTTAGGTTAGGTTAGGTTAGGTTAGGTTAGGTTAGGTTAGGTTAGGTTAGGTTAGGTTAGGTTAGGTTAGGTTAGGTTAGGTTAGGTTAGGTTAGGTTAGGTTAGGTTAGGTTAGGTTAGGTTAGGTTAGGTTAGGTTAGGTTAGGTTAGGTTAGGTTAGGTTAGGTTAGGTTAGGTTAGGTTAGGTTAGGTTAGGTTAGGTTAGGTTAGGTTAGGTTAGGTTAGGTTAGGTTAGGTTAGGTTAGGTTAGGTTAGGTTAGGTTAGGTTAGGTTAGGTTAGGTTAGGTTAGGTTAGGTTAGGTTAGGTTAGGTTAGGTTAGGTTAGGTTAGGTTAGGTTAGGTTAGGTTAGGTTAGGTTAGGTTAGGTTAGGTTAGGTTAGGTTAGGTTAGGTTAGGTTAGGTTAGGTTAGGTTAGGTTAGGTTAGGTTAGGTTAGGTTAGGTTAGGTTAGGTTAGGTTAGGTTAGGTTAGGTTAGGTTAGGTTAGGTTAGGTTAGGTTAGGTTAGGTTAGGTTAGGTTAGGTTAGGTTAGGTTAGGTTAGGTTAGGTTAGGTTAGGTTAGGTTAGGTTAGGTTAGGTTAGGTTAGGTTAGGTTAGGTTAGGTTAGGTTAGGTTAGGTTAGGTTAGGTTAGGTTAGGTTAGGTTAGGTTAGGTTAGGTTAGGTTAGGTTAGGTTAGGTTAGGTTAGGTTAGGTTAGGTTAGGTTAGGTTAGGTTAGGTTAGGTTAGGTTAGGTTAGGTTAGGTTAGGTTAGGTTAGGTTAGGTTAGGTTAGGTTAGGTTAGGTTAGGTTAGGTTAGGTTAGGTTAGGTTAGGTTAGGTTAGGTTAGGTTAGGTTAGGTTAGGTTAGGTTAGGTTAGGTTAGGTTAGGTTAGGTTAGGTTAGGTTAGGTTAGGTTAGGTTAGGTTAGGTTAGGTTAGGTTAGGTTAGGTTAGGTTAGGTTAGGTTAGGTTAGGTTAGGTTAGGTTAGGTTAGGTTAGGTTAGGTTAGGTTAGGTTAGGTTAGGTTAGGTTAGGTTAGGTTAGGTTAGGTTAGGTTAGGTTAGGTTAGGTTAGGTTAGGTTAGGTTAGGTTAGGTTAGGTTAGGTTAGGTTAGGTTAGGTTAGGTTAGGTTAGGTTAGGTTAGGTTAGGTTAGGTTAGGTTAGGTTAGGTTAGGTTAGGTTAGGTTAGGTTAGGTTAGGTTAGGTTAGGTTAGGTTAGGTTAGGTTAGGTTAGGTTAGGTTAGGTTAGGTTAGGTTAGGTTAGGTTAGGTTAGGTTAGGTTAGGTTAGGTTAGGTTAGGTTAGGTTAGGTTAGGTTAGGTTAGGTTAGGTTAGGTTAGGTTAGGTTAGGTTAGGTTAGGTTAGGTTAGGTTAGGTTAGGTTAGGTTAGGTTAGGTTAGGTTAGGTTAGGTTAGGTTAGGTTAGGTTAGGTTAGGTTAGGTTAGGTTAGGTTAGGTTAGGTTAGGTTAGGTTAGGTTAGGTTAGGTTAGGTTAGGTTAGGTTAGGTTAGGTTAGGTTAGGTTAGGTTAGGTTAGGTTAGGTTAGGTTAGGTTAGGTTAGGTTAGGTTAGGTTAGGTTAGGTTAGGTTAGGTTAGGTTAGGTTAGGTTAGGTTAGGTTAGGTTAGGTTAGGTTAGGTTAGGTTAGGTTAGGTTAGGTTAGGTTAGGTTAGGTTAGGTTAGGTTAGGTTAGGTTAGGTTAGGTTAGGTTAGGTTAGGTTAGGTTAGGTTAGGTTAGGTTAGGTTAGGTTAGGTTAGGTTAGGTTAGGTTAGGTTAGGTTAGGTTAGGTTAGGTTAGGTTAGGTTAGGTTAGGTTAGGTTAGGTTAGGTTAGGTTAGGTTAGGTTAGGTTAGGTTAGGTTAGGTTAGGTTAGGTTAGGTTAGGTTAGGTTAGGTTAGGTTAGGTTAGGTTAGGTTAGGTTAGGTTAGGTTAGGTTAGGTTAGGTTAGGTTAGGTTAGGTTAGGTTAGGTTAGGTTAGGTTAGGTTAGGTTAGGTTAGGTTAGGTTAGGTTAGGTTAGGTTAGGTTAGGTTAGGTTAGGTTAGGTTAGGTTAGGTTAGGTTAGGTTAGGTTAGGTTAGGTTAGGTTAGGTTAGGTTAGGTTAGGTTAGGTTAGGTTAGGTTAGGTTAGGTTAGGTTAGGTTAGGTTAGGTTAGGTTAGGTTAGGTTAGGTTAGGTTAGGTTAGGTTAGGTTAGGTTAGGTTAGGTTAGGTTAGGTTAGGTTAGGTTAGGTTAGGTTAGGTTAGGTTAGGTTAGGTTAGGTTAGGTTAGGTTAGGTTAGGTTAGGTTAGGTTAGGTTAGGTTAGGTTAGGTTAGGTTAGGTTAGGTTAGGTTAGGTTAGGTTAGGTTAGGTTAGGTTAGGTTAGGTTAGGTTAGGTTAGGTTAGGTTAGGTTAGGTTAGGTTAGGTTAGGTTAGGTTAGGTTAGGTTAGGTTAGGTTAGGTTAGGTTAGGTTAGGTTAGGTTAGGTTAGGTTAGGTTAGGTTAGGTTAGGTTAGGTTAGGTTAGGTTAGGTTAGGTTAGGTTAGGTTAGGTTAGGTTAGGTTAGGTTAGGTTAGGTTAGGTTAGGTTAGGTTAGGTTAGGTTAGGTTAGGTTAGGTTAGGTTAGGTTAGGTTAGGTTAGGTTAGGTTAGGTTAGGTTAGGTTAGGTTAGGTTAGGTTAGGTTAGGTTAGGTTAGGTTAGGTTAGGTTAGGTTAGGTTAGGTTAGGTTAGGTTAGGTTAGGTTAGGTTAGGTTAGGTTAGGTTAGGTTAGGTTAGGTTAGGTTAGGTTAGGTTAGGTTAGGTTAGGTTAGGTTAGGTTAGGTTAGGTTAGGTTAGGTTAGGTTAGGTTAGGTTAGGTTAGGTTAGGTTAGGTTAGGTTAGGTTAGGTTAGGTTAGGTTAGGTTAGGTTAGGTTAGGTTAGGTTAGGTTAGGTTAGGTTAGGTTAGGTTAGGTTAGGTTAGGTTAGGTTAGGTTAGGTTAGGTTAGGTTAGGTTAGGTTAGGTTAGGTTAGGTTAGGTTAGGTTAGGTTAGGTTAGGTTAGGTTAGGTTAGGTTAGGTTAGGTTAGGTTAGGTTAGGTTAGGTTAGGTTAGGTTAGGTTAGGTTAGGTTAGGTTAGGTTAGGTTAGGTTAGGTTAGGTTAGGTTAGGTTAGGTTAGGTTAGGTTAGGTTAGGTTAGGTTAGGTTAGGTTAGGTTAGGTTAGGTTAGGTTAGGTTAGGTTAGGTTAGGTTAGGTTAGGTTAGGTTAGGTTAGGTTAGGTTAGGTTAGGTTAGGTTAGGTTAGGTTAGGTTAGGTTAGGTTAGGTTAGGTTAGGTTAGGTTAGGTTAGGTTAGGTTAGGTTAGGTTAGGTTAGGTTAGGTTAGGTTAGGTTAGGTTAGGTTAGGTTAGGTTAGGTTAGGTTAGGTTAGGTTAGGTTAGGTTAGGTTAGGTTAGGTTAGGTTAGGTTAGGTTAGGTTAGGTTAGGTTAGGTTAGGTTAGGTTAGGTTAGGTTAGGTTAGGTTAGGTTAGGTTAGGTTAGGTTAGGTTAGGTTAGGTTAGGTTAGGTTAGGTTAGGTTAGGTTAGGTTAGGTTAGGTTAGGTTAGGTTAGGTTAGGTTAGGTTAGGTTAGGTTAGGTTAGGTTAGGTTAGGTTAGGTTAGGTTAGGTTAGGTTAGGTTAGGTTAGGTTAGGTTAGGTTAGGTTAGGTTAGGTTAGGTTAGGTTAGGTTAGGTTAGGTTAGGTTAGGTTAGGTTAGGTTAGGTTAGGTTAGGTTAGGTTAGGTTAGGTTAGGTTAGGTTAGGTTAGGTTAGGTTAGGTTAGGTTAGGTTAGGTTAGGTTAGGTTAGGTTAGGTTAGGTTAGGTTAGGTTAGGTTAGGTTAGGTTAGGTTAGGTTAGGTTAGGTTAGGTTAGGTTAGGTTAGGTTAGGTTAGGTTAGGTTAGGTTAGGTTAGGTTAGGTTAGGTTAGGTTAGGTTAGGTTAGGTTAGGTTAGGTTAGGTTAGGTTAGGTTAGGTTAGGTTAGGTTAGGTTAGGTTAGGTTAGGTTAGGTTAGGTTAGGTTAGGTTAGGTTAGGTTAGGTTAGGTTAGGTTAGGTTAGGTTAGGTTAGGTTAGGTTAGGTTAGGTTAGGTTAGGTTAGGTTAGGTTAGGTTAGGTTAGGTTAGGTTAGGTTAGGTTAGGTTAGGTTAGGTTAGGTTAGGTTAGGTTAGGTTAGGTTAGGTTAGGTTAGGTTAGGTTAGGTTAGGTTAGGTTAGGTTAGGTTAGGTTAGGTTAGGTTAGGTTAGGTTAGGTTAGGTTAGGTTAGGTTAGGTTAGGTTAGGTTAGGTTAGGTTAGGTTAGGTTAGGTTAGGTTAGGTTAGGTTAGGTTAGGTTAGGTTAGGTTAGGTTAGGTTAGGTTAGGTTAGGTTAGGTTAGGTTAGGTTAGGTTAGGTTAGGTTAGGTTAGGTTAGGTTAGGTTAGGTTAGGTTAGGTTAGGTTAGGTTAGGTTAGGTTAGGTTAGGTTAGGTTAGGTTAGGTTAGGTTAGGTTAGGTTAGGTTAGGTTAGGTTAGGTTAGGTTAGGTTAGGTTAGGTTAGGTTAGGTTAGGTTAGGTTAGGTTAGGTTAGGTTAGGTTAGGTTAGGTTAGGTTAGGTTAGGTTAGGTTAGGTTAGGTTAGGTTAGGTTAGGTTAGGTTAGGTTAGGTTAGGTTAGGTTAGGTTAGGTTAGGTTAGGTTAGGTTAGGTTAGGTTAGGTTAGGTTAGGTTAGGTTAGGTTAGGTTAGGTTAGGTTAGGTTAGGTTAGGTTAGGTTAGGTTAGGTTAGGTTAGGTTAGGTTAGGTTAGGTTAGGTTAGGTTAGGTTAGGTTAGGTTAGGTTAGGTTAGGTTAGGTTAGGTTAGGTTAGGTTAGGTTAGGTTAGGTTAGGTTAGGTTAGGTTAGGTTAGGTTAGGTTAGGTTAGGTTAGGTTAGGTTAGGTTAGGTTAGGTTAGGTTAGGTTAGGTTAGGTTAGGTTAGGTTAGGTTAGGTTAGGTTAGGTTAGGTTAGGTTAGGTTAGGTTAGGTTAGGTTAGGTTAGGTTAGGTTAGGTTAGGTTAGGTTAGGTTAGGTTAGGTTAGGTTAGGTTAGGTTAGGTTAGGTTAGGTTAGGTTAGGTTAGGTTAGGTTAGGTTAGGTTAGGTTAGGTTAGGTTAGGTTAGGTTAGGTTAGGTTAGGTTAGGTTAGGTTAGGTTAGGTTAGGTTAGGTTAGGTTAGGTTAGGTTAGGTTAGGTTAGGTTAGGTTAGGTTAGGTTAGGTTAGGTTAGGTTAGGTTAGGTTAGGTTAGGTTAGGTTAGGTTAGGTTAGGTTAGGTTAGGTTAGGTTAGGTTAGGTTAGGTTAGGTTAGGTTAGGTTAGGTTAGGTTAGGTTAGGTTAGGTTAGGTTAGGTTAGGTTAGGTTAGGTTAGGTTAGGTTAGGTTAGGTTAGGTTAGGTTAGGTTAGGTTAGGTTAGGTTAGGTTAGGTTAGGTTAGGTTAGGTTAGGTTAGGTTAGGTTAGGTTAGGTTAGGTTAGGTTAGGTTAGGTTAGGTTAGGTTAGGTTAGGTTAGGTTAGGTTAGGTTAGGTTAGGTTAGGTTAGGTTAGGTTAGGTTAGGTTAGGTTAGGTTAGGTTAGGTTAGGTTAGGTTAGGTTAGGTTAGGTTAGGTTAGGTTAGGTTAGGTTAGGTTAGGTTAGGTTAGGTTAGGTTAGGTTAGGTTAGGTTAGGTTAGGTTAGGTTAGGTTAGGTTAGGTTAGGTTAGGTTAGGTTAGGTTAGGTTAGGTTAGGTTAGGTTAGGTTAGGTTAGGTTAGGTTAGGTTAGGTTAGGTTAGGTTAGGTTAGGTTAGGTTAGGTTAGGTTAGGTTAGGTTAGGTTAGGTTAGGTTAGGTTAGGTTAGGTTAGGTTAGGTTAGGTTAGGTTAGGTTAGGTTAGGTTAGGTTAGGTTAGGTTAGGTTAGGTTAGGTTAGGTTAGGTTAGGTTAGGTTAGGTTAGGTTAGGTTAGGTTAGGTTAGGTTAGGTTAGGTTAGGTTAGGTTAGGTTAGGTTAGGTTAGGTTAGGTTAGGTTAGGTTAGGTTAGGTTAGGTTAGGTTAGGTTAGGTTAGGTTAGGTTAGGTTAGGTTAGGTTAGGTTAGGTTAGGTTAGGTTAGGTTAGGTTAGGTTAGGTTAGGTTAGGTTAGGTTAGGTTAGGTTAGGTTAGGTTAGGTTAGGTTAGGTTAGGTTAGGTTAGGTTAGGTTAGGTTAGGTTAGGTTAGGTTAGGTTAGGTTAGGTTAGGTTAGGTTAGGTTAGGTTAGGTTAGGTTAGGTTAGGTTAGGTTAGGTTAGGTTAGGTTAGGTTAGGTTAGGTTAGGTTAGGTTAGGTTAGGTTAGGTTAGGTTAGGTTAGGTTAGGTTAGGTTAGGTTAGGTTAGGTTAGGTTAGGTTAGGTTAGGTTAGGTTAGGTTAGGTTAGGTTAGGTTAGGTTAGGTTAGGTTAGGTTAGGTTAGGTTAGGTTAGGTTAGGTTAGGTTAGGTTAGGTTAGGTTAGGTTAGGTTAGGTTAGGTTAGGTTAGGTTAGGTTAGGTTAGGTTAGGTTAGGTTAGGTTAGGTTAGGTTAGGTTAGGTTAGGTTAGGTTAGGTTAGGTTAGGTTAGGTTAGGTTAGGTTAGGTTAGGTTAGGTTAGGTTAGGTTAGGTTAGGTTAGGTTAGGTTAGGTTAGGTTAGGTTAGGTTAGGTTAGGTTAGGTTAGGTTAGGTTAGGTTAGGTTAGGTTAGGTTAGGTTAGGTTAGGTTAGGTTAGGTTAGGTTAGGTTAGGTTAGGTTAGGTTAGGTTAGGTTAGGTTAGGTTAGGTTAGGTTAGGTTAGGTTAGGTTAGGTTAGGTTAGGTTAGGTTAGGTTAGGTTAGGTTAGGTTAGGTTAGGTTAGGTTAGGTTAGGTTAGGTTAGGTTAGGTTAGGTTAGGTTAGGTTAGGTTAGGTTAGGTTAGGTTAGGTTAGGTTAGGTTAGGTTAGGTTAGGTTAGGTTAGGTTAGGTTAGGTTAGGTTAGGTTAGGTTAGGTTAGGTTAGGTTAGGTTAGGTTAGGTTAGGTTAGGTTAGGTTAGGTTAGGTTAGGTTAGGTTAGGTTAGGTTAGGTTAGGTTAGGTTAGGTTAGGTTAGGTTAGGTTAGGTTAGGTTAGGTTAGGTTAGGTTAGGTTAGGTTAGGTTAGGTTAGGTTAGGTTAGGTTAGGTTAGGTTAGGTTAGGTTAGGTTAGGTTAGGTTAGGTTAGGTTAGGTTAGGTTAGGTTAGGTTAGGTTAGGTTAGGTTAGGTTAGGTTAGGTTAGGTTAGGTTAGGTTAGGTTAGGTTAGGTTAGGTTAGGTTAGGTTAGGTTAGGTTAGGTTAGGTTAGGTTAGGTTAGGTTAGGTTAGGTTAGGTTAGGTTAGGTTAGGTTAGGTTAGGTTAGGTTAGGTTAGGTTAGGTTAGGTTAGGTTAGGTTAGGTTAGGTTAGGTTAGGTTAGGTTAGGTTAGGTTAGGTTAGGTTAGGTTAGGTTAGGTTAGGTTAGGTTAGGTTAGGTTAGGTTAGGTTAGGTTAGGTTAGGTTAGGTTAGGTTAGGTTAGGTTAGGTTAGGTTAGGTTAGGTTAGGTTAGGTTAGGTTAGGTTAGGTTAGGTTAGGTTAGGTTAGGTTAGGTTAGGTTAGGTTAGGTTAGGTTAGGTTAGGTTAGGTTAGGTTAGGTTAGGTTAGGTTAGGTTAGGTTAGGTTAGGTTAGGTTAGGTTAGGTTAGGTTAGGTTAGGTTAGGTTAGGTTAGGTTAGGTTAGGTTAGGTTAGGTTAGGTTAGGTTAGGTTAGGTTAGGTTAGGTTAGGTTAGGTTAGGTTAGGTTAGGTTAGGTTAGGTTAGGTTAGGTTAGGTTAGGTTAGGTTAGGTTAGGTTAGGTTAGGTTAGGTTAGGTTAGGTTAGGTTAGGTTAGGTTAGGTTAGGTTAGGTTAGGTTAGGTTAGGTTAGGTTAGGTTAGGTTAGGTTAGGTTAGGTTAGGTTAGGTTAGGTTAGGTTAGGTTAGGTTAGGTTAGGTTAGGTTAGGTTAGGTTAGGTTAGGTTAGGTTAGGTTAGGTTAGGTTAGGTTAGGTTAGGTTAGGTTAGGTTAGGTTAGGTTAGGTTAGGTTAGGTTAGGTTAGGTTAGGTTAGGTTAGGTTAGGTTAGGTTAGGTTAGGTTAGGTTAGGTTAGGTTAGGTTAGGTTAGGTTAGGTTAGGTTAGGTTAGGTTAGGTTAGGTTAGGTTAGGTTAGGTTAGGTTAGGTTAGGTTAGGTTAGGTTAGGTTAGGTTAGGTTAGGTTAGGTTAGGTTAGGTTAGGTTAGGTTAGGTTAGGTTAGGTTAGGTTAGGTTAGGTTAGGTTAGGTTAGGTTAGGTTAGGTTAGGTTAGGTTAGGTTAGGTTAGGTTAGGTTAGGTTAGGTTAGGTTAGGTTAGGTTAGGTTAGGTTAGGTTAGGTTAGGTTAGGTTAGGTTAGGTTAGGTTAGGTTAGGTTAGGTTAGGTTAGGTTAGGTTAGGTTAGGTTAGGTTAGGTTAGGTTAGGTTAGGTTAGGTTAGGTTAGGTTAGGTTAGGTTAGGTTAGGTTAGGTTAGGTTAGGTTAGGTTAGGTTAGGTTAGGTTAGGTTAGGTTAGGTTAGGTTAGGTTAGGTTAGGTTAGGTTAGGTTAGGTTAGGTTAGGTTAGGTTAGGTTAGGTTAGGTTAGGTTAGGTTAGGTTAGGTTAGGTTAGGTTAGGTTAGGTTAGGTTAGGTTAGGTTAGGTTAGGTTAGGTTAGGTTAGGTTAGGTTAGGTTAGGTTAGGTTAGGTTAGGTTAGGTTAGGTTAGGTTAGGTTAGGTTAGGTTAGGTTAGGTTAGGTTAGGTTAGGTTAGGTTAGGTTAGGTTAGGTTAGGTTAGGTTAGGTTAGGTTAGGTTAGGTTAGGTTAGGTTAGGTTAGGTTAGGTTAGGTTAGGTTAGGTTAGGTTAGGTTAGGTTAGGTTAGGTTAGGTTAGGTTAGGTTAGGTTAGGTTAGGTTAGGTTAGGTTAGGTTAGGTTAGGTTAGGTTAGGTTAGGTTAGGTTAGGTTAGGTTAGGTTAGGTTAGGTTAGGTTAGGTTAGGTTAGGTTAGGTTAGGTTAGGTTAGGTTAGGTTAGGTTAGGTTAGGTTAGGTTAGGTTAGGTTAGGTTAGGTTAGGTTAGGTTAGGTTAGGTTAGGTTAGGTTAGGTTAGGTTAGGTTAGGTTAGGTTAGGTTAGGTTAGGTTAGGTTAGGTTAGGTTAGGTTAGGTTAGGTTAGGTTAGGTTAGGTTAGGTTAGGTTAGGTTAGGTTAGGTTAGGTTAGGTTAGGTTAGGTTAGGTTAGGTTAGGTTAGGTTAGGTTAGGTTAGGTTAGGTTAGGTTAGGTTAGGTTAGGTTAGGTTAGGTTAGGTTAGGTTAGGTTAGGTTAGGTTAGGTTAGGTTAGGTTAGGTTAGGTTAGGTTAGGTTAGGTTAGGTTAGGTTAGGTTAGGTTAGGTTAGGTTAGGTTAGGTTAGGTTAGGTTAGGTTAGGTTAGGTTAGGTTAGGTTAGGTTAGGTTAGGTTAGGTTAGGTTAGGTTAGGTTAGGTTAGGTTAGGTTAGGTTAGGTTAGGTTAGGTTAGGTTAGGTTAGGTTAGGTTAGGTTAGGTTAGGTTAGGTTAGGTTAGGTTAGGTTAGGTTAGGTTAGGTTAGGTTAGGTTAGGTTAGGTTAGGTTAGGTTAGGTTAGGTTAGGTTAGGTTAGGTTAGGTTAGGTTAGGTTAGGTTAGGTTAGGTTAGGTTAGGTTAGGTTAGGTTAGGTTAGGTTAGGTTAGGTTAGGTTAGGTTAGGTTAGGTTAGGTTAGGTTAGGTTAGGTTAGGTTAGGTTAGGTTAGGTTAGGTTAGGTTAGGTTAGGTTAGGTTAGGTTAGGTTAGGTTAGGTTAGGTTAGGTTAGGTTAGGTTAGGTTAGGTTAGGTTAGGTTAGGTTAGGTTAGGTTAGGTTAGGTTAGGTTAGGTTAGGTTAGGTTAGGTTAGGTTAGGTTAGGTTAGGTTAGGTTAGGTTAGGTTAGGTTAGGTTAGGTTAGGTTAGGTTAGGTTAGGTTAGGTTAGGTTAGGTTAGGTTAGGTTAGGTTAGGTTAGGTTAGGTTAGGTTAGGTTAGGTTAGGTTAGGTTAGGTTAGGTTAGGTTAGGTTAGGTTAGGTTAGGTTAGGTTAGGTTAGGTTAGGTTAGGTTAGGTTAGGTTAGGTCTAGGTTAGGTTAGGTTAGGTTAGGTTAGGTTAGGTTAGGTTAGGTTAGGTTAGGTTAGGTTAGGTTAGGTTAGGTTAGGTTAGGTTAGGTTAGGTTAGGTTAGGTTAGGTTAGGTTAGGTTAGGTTAGGTTAGGTTAGGTTAGGTTAGGTTAGGTTAGGTTAGGTTAGGTTAGGTTAGGTTAGGTTAGGTTAGGTTAGGTTAGGTTAGGTTAGGTTAGGTTAGGTTAGGTTAGGTTAGGTTAGGTTAGGTTAGGTTAGGTTAGGTTAGGTTAGGTTAGGTTAGGTTAGGTTAG
>JAPMUD010000060.1:0-86235 GCA_033459515.1 Theretra japonica
AAATAAAAACAATAGGGTTGGGTCGCCCAACTACCTGGCTTTTCTAGGAACCCATTGTTTTTTACCTGAGGTAATTCTAAGAATTGTAATTTTGACCAGCTAGATCGCTCAAATACCCCTTAGTGCGCCGTCTGGTGCCATTCGACACTCTGTCTAGACGGCATTTGCGCTTACCATCCGGTGCAGTGCAGTCATTATGCCGTGCAAGTTAAAAAAAAACAAAAATAATGTACATATGTTCACTGATAACTCGAAGACACCTAAACTGATTGGTAAAATTCTTTTTTTGTTTTTAAGCATATACTTCACAGGTGCTGCCATAAAAAAATGGTTAAGATCTGTCGAATACCTTCGGACCTGGAGAGTAGAACTCTTCAAGCTTGAGTAGGTTTCCAATGGTGCTTTTTGCATTAGGATTAATATAAGAAGAGGGGAGGGGGAGGGGAGAAGAAGGGTTGGTGGTAGGAGAGGGGTCAGAAAATTAATATAAATGTAAATACTCAATATCTTCGGCAGCTTTGAACCGATTCTGTTTCATCGTGTTAGATTACAGAAATATTAATAAATAATTAATACAGCTATTTCGAATGGCAATAATAAAAATATTAGTTAATTTATTATATATGGCAACACTATTTGCACAAGCGGGAAGAAAACTTTTGGCGGGAATTCGCTTGCTCGCCCCGGCTAGACGTCAAGTGTGGTCTTGAATTATTGCAAATATTACTGGAATAAGTGTGAAACTGTACCTTTAAAAGTATAAAATATACTGATGTTAACAGTTATACAGTTTATCATTATCAGAGTAGATATCAGCGGCGGATTATGACACTGGGTATGCGGCGGAGTACTCGGTCACACAAACTTTTTCTTTTATATGTTTAGCATAGCCACAGCCACGCGACAGATCTCTTAAGTCGGAAACCATGACAACAGAACAAGTCTTAGATGTACTACTATTCATGTACATTTTCTACGGCAACGCAGACAAAACAGCGATCGATCGTCGCGGCAGAAGAAATTGTAATAAGTAAAATTACTAGAAATTACACTGTACTAGAATTACTAAACAATATGCAAGGAAAACAATATATAATATAATCGTGTGTACACAACCACACAGCCAGTTATACGTTTCATAACTTTTAACATGAAACTTTCGAGTTACATTCCCTTTTTGCTAGTTTAATTGTTGTAACTCGGGTACACACCAACCTTTAGACACAATTTGAATCTTTTCACTGAATGACAATTGTGAGAACTTGTTATTTTAAATTTTTAATAAACACACATTTTCAACACAAACCTCACAATCAAATAACATTTTAAAAAAATCAACAAACGCACTAGTAAAAGCAAATCACTACAATTATTATAAAAACTCAGTAATAAACTGTTAAATGTACACACTTTCAAATGTTAAAATTAAAAATCTTTTAAGAAAACTATAAATATACTGGCGCAAACAAAATAGTAAACAATGCTTATCACATGGAAAAAGGCAAAATGGCCCCCGCGAAACACAAAACATTTCTGCTATTTAAACAAATAAAACCTTACTAAACAAAAATGCATAATGCGCATACGTGATTCATTAGATTTCCGTCTATTATTTTTACTCGGATTATAGGACCCGAACATTTCCGATTACTCCCGACAACTGCCGAACACCCGTAGCCTGCCGCTGGAGTCGCGGCTTTCGGATTCATGGGTGTGTGCGTTTACGCACTGTGCACGGACACTAAAATTACTACGCACACGCGAACAAATCTCCTGCGGGGCGCGACGGCAGGAGTTGGTTGATTAGGCACATTATTTTTTGTTTGCGCTTGCAAATAATTGCTATTAATAAAATATTAGGCGTTTTTAAGTTATTATATTTTGTTTATTCATTTATTTACTATTAATTATAGTCAACTAAAACATACGAAAGTTTTATTAAAATATCTGTGAATGGCAAGTAAAGCACTGCATTTCTGCCTATAAGGAGCGCACGCCCCTGGTAGATATTATTTAACAATCGGAAAGAACATATTGTAATACATATTATTTTCCTTGTGTAACCACCTCCATGTCATTTAAATACTTATCAACACACAAAAGACGCAAATAACTAAAATTTATAATAAAATATTAAACCGACTAAAAAAAAAACACTATAACGTAAAAAATAAACGAAAAACCACTGTAAAGTAGGAAATAATATCTGTTTCATTGTACTTGTACACATTGATTAGTTTACTTATTGACTCGATTAGCCAACAAGTCAAAATAAGGCAACACTGGTGGCAGCCAGAGGCGGATTATCCATAAGGCAAAAGAGGCACGTACCATGCGCGCAAGGTTCGAAGAGGCGCGCACGATTTCGGATATCTTCTTTTATATGCAAAACCATCGAATGCTATAATTATGTTACTTATGAGGAACATTATCTACGTCTGATCATTTGCGTTATTGCACAGTGTTTTTCATGCTGGGGCATAATTGTAACTGTTCTGCTCTAAGTACACAATTATCCTTGCTAATCTGCAAAGTTTGAAGTGATGTTCTTCATTCATTCACAACATAGTACAATCACCAACTAAGCAATAAGACAATTCCTCGTTCTTTCGATGTTAGTTTTGTATTTTTTTTCTTTCTTAGCTCACGAATGTTTTGTTGGGCCTGGAACGCGAGAGGATGTAAGGAAACTCCGTTTGCAACGGTTTCTAAGGCCGACCTTGAGTCGCTTAAGACGCTGCACGGTGTTTTCCCACATGTGACTACATTTAGTTTTTTTTTTTGTTTTTGTTTTTGTTTTTGTTTTTGTTTTTGTTTTTGTTTTTGTTTTTGTTTTTGTTTTTGTTTTTGTTTTTGTTTTTGTTTTTGTTTTTGTTTTTGTTTTTGTTTTTGTTTTTGTTTTTGTTTTTGTTTTTGTTTTTGTTTTTGTTTTTGTTTTTGTTTTTGTTTTTGTTTTTGTTTTTGTTTTTGTTTTTGTTTTTGTTTTTGTTTTTGTTTTTGTTTTTGTTTTTGTTTTTGTTTTTGTTTTTGTTTTTGTTTTTGTTTTTGTTTTTGTTTTTGTTTTTGTTTTTGTTTTTGTTTTTGTTTTTGTTTTTGTTTTTGTTTTTGTTTTTGTTTTTGTTTTTGTTTTTGTTTTTGTTTTTGTTTTTGTTTTTGTTTTTGTTTTTGTTTTTGTTTTTGTTTTTGTTTTTGTTTTTGTTTTTGTTTTTGTTTTTGTTTTTGTTTTTGTTTTTGTTTTTGTTTTTGTTTTTGTTTTTGTTTTTGTTTTTGTTTTTGTTTTTGTTTTTGTTTTTGTTTTTGTTTTTGTTTTTGTTTTTGTTTTTGTTTTTGTTTTTGTTTTTGTTTTTGTTTTTGTTTTTGTTTTTGTTTTTGTTTTTGTTTTTGTTTTTGTTTTTGTTTTTGTTTTTGTTTTTGTTTTTGTTTTTGTTTTTGTTTTTGTTTTTGTTTTTGTTTTTGTTTTTGTTTTTGTTTTTGTTTTTGTTTTTGTTTTTGTTTTTGTTTTTGTTTTTGTTTTTGTTTTTGTTTTTGTTTTTGTTTTTGTTTTTGTTTTTGTTTTTGTTTTTGTTTTTGTTTTTGTTTTTGTTTTTGTTTTTGTTTTTGTTTTTGTTTTTGTTTTTGTTTTTGTTTTTGTTTTTGTTTTTGTTTTTGTTTTTGTTTTTGTTTTTGTTTTTGTTTTTGTTTTTGTTTTTGTTTTTGTTTTTGTTTTTGTTTTTGTTTTTGTTTTTGTTTTTGTTTTTGTTTTTGTTTTTGTTTTTGTTTTTGTTTTTGTTTTTGTTTTTGTTTTTGTTTTTGTTTTTGTTTTTGTTTTTGTTTTTGTTTTTGTTTTTGTTTTTGTTTTTGTTTTTGTTTTTGTTTTTGTTTTTGTTTTTGTTTTTGTTTTTGTTTTTGTTTTTGTTTTTGTTTTTGTTTTTGTTTTTGTTTTTGTTTTTGTTTTTGTTTTTGTTTTTGTTTTTGTTTTTGTTTTTGTTTTTGTTTTTGTTTTTGTTTTTGTTTTTGTTTTTGTTTTTGTTTTTGTTTTTGTTTTTGTTTTTGTTTTTGTTTTTGTTTTTGTTTTTGTTTTTGTTTTTGTTTTTGTTTTTGTTTTTGTTTTTGTTTTTGTTTTTGTTTTTGTTTTTGTTTTTGTTTTGCTCCGCAGGACCGCTGTGGAGGAGTGGCGTTCCAGGCTGGAGAACCCTAGTGCTGGTGCGAGGACCGTCGCGGCAGTGCGACCTGTCCTCGAACAGTGGATGGACAGGCGCCACGGCGCGCCGACATACCGGCTGACGCAGGTGCTCACCGGGCATGGTTGCTTCGGTGAGTACCTGTGGCGCGTAGCCGGAGCGGAGGAGTCCGCCGTGTGCCACCACTGTGGCAACTGCCGTGAGGACACGGCCCAGCACACGCTGGAGGAGTGCCCAGCCTGGGACGATGAGCGCAGCGCTCTCGAATCGGTCGTAGGAAGAGACCTCTCGCTGCCGGCCGTGGTCGCCAGCATGGTCGGCAGTCGGAGGTCATGGCGAGCCATGCTCTTCTTCTGCGAATGCGTCATTTCGCAAAAGGAGAGCGCCGAGCGGGATCGGGAGCAGACCGATCCCGCTCGTCTCCAAAGGAGACGAAGGAGGCGCCGGGACGTCACCTAACCCGGCGCCGGAGAGGCCACGTGGGGCCGCCGTCCCTACCCTGGCGGCCCCCGAGACGTGACGCAACACGCGTCCCATGCCGCGTCGCAATGCGGCAGTGCACATAGAGGCGGTCCCGGCGCAATCCACACACGGTATCCCGGGGCCGTCTCTGAGGGTGCACCGATGGTGGCCAACGCGGGGTTTTTAGTCGGTATTCCGGCGCATGATCTACGGTAGGGACCCGACCCAGCGGTCGCTCTGCAATCTCGCTGGGTCGGAAGGCGCCGGTGAGTCCGACACACCCCCGCCCCTCCGGGGGTGGGATGGTCCGTAAAGGGATTTTCCCCGCGAAAAAAAAAAAAAAAAAATGTTAGGTTAGGTTGGGGTGCTTTGTCGGGAACCTCCACGTGGTGCACCCTGGGCAACGTGGGCCATCATAGTTGCACGTTGCAACTATGATGTCCGACGGCAGATACCCGACGGGGAGGGCAGTGTGTTTGGCGGTTGCTGTCTCTTGTGGCGGCCGCCCTGACCTGTAGTTTGAGGAGCGGTCCTTCTTAGGGCCACCCCCCGGTTCTGTCCTGGGGGATTCCAGCGGGCCCGGCGTGCGCTAACCCCGCCACCGGGCGGGCAGTGGGAGTGTCGCTCTCATTGCCGCCGTCGCAAATCGTAATCCGGTCGTGAGGTTTGTGGTCATGTCTCGCACTCTCACCGGACCGAGGGTCTTGGCTTAACCGCCCGGACCGCGAGGGAGGATGCCTCTATAAAAAGTACCCCGAATTCCAAGCGGCGGCGCACCGCGAGGGGATGCATGGCTGACGGGAAGTTCAGTCTCTAGTGCGACCCCCGCCAGAGTACCGGCCGACCCTCTGGCGGGTTACGCTAGGCTTACCCAGGTACAGGGGGCACTGCCTGGGCGGACATTCCTTTCCCCCATACTCGTGGGAACAATATGGACTCTAAAATTAAAACAATTACATGTTCTGTGGTGGTAGACAGGCTCGACTCGGACACTTCACAGGCGTCCAGTCGGACAGTGTCCTTGATGGGACCGCCTGCGGAGAGGACCGCGCCGTCCCGTGACTTCGACTCGGAGTCCGGGATGAGCAGCGACTCTTCGCATGCGAAGAAAAGGCGAACAAGGCAGAGGAGAACTTGTTCTGCCGAAAAGCGGCAGAGGGCCAGCGATGGTGGCAGTACGGTGGAGACGGACTCCCGTACTGCTACCAAAAAGATGAAACGCCGGCCCCAGGCTTCAGCGGTGAGGTCAGGCGCGGATGACGACGCAGTCGACAGGGCGAGGACGGCGTACGAGGTCGCTCTGGACGAGGAGCGCATCGCCGAGGCCGAGATGATGGAGGCGGATGAGGCCGATCTGCGGAGGGCTAAGGAGGCTCATCCGTACAATAAGCCAGCTCCTAAAGAGGCCGCCCCGGTCACCCGAAGTGAGGACGAACTGAAGTGCTGGACGAACTTATGGCCACGGTTCGGTTGCAGCAGCGGCCAGTGCCTGAGTCGGAGGCGACCTCTGGCCCACCGGAGGCCGACGTCGTGAAGAGGCTCCTGGAGGTGCACATGGCGAAGGTGGACGCAAGGCTCGAGGCGATCGCCATGCGACTGCCTCCAGAGCCGATTCTCCGCCCGCCGCTGGCTGCCGACCGGGCTCGAACCCAGGCGGCTTCGAAGCCGCGGTCCCTTGTTCTCGGAGCACCGAGCGAGTCGTGGCCCACCCTGGGAACGGCAGGGAAAAGAGTTGCCCCAGCGGCTGCTGGCCGTCAAGCACCAGCAGCCCGGCCGACTGCGGTTGCACCGGTCCCGCCACAACTGGCTGTTCGGGAGCCACGTGGGCGGCGCCGGGGTAACCGCAAACGCGACCCGCCTCGCTCGCAAACGCCACACCCGCCCCCAAAATCCGCCATTTCCACGGAAACTCCGTGGACTGTGGTGGCCAAGAGGGGCAAAAAGAAGTCCCGGACGGCTCCACAGGCGGTCCAGACCTCGCGCAGAGCTGCTCCCCAGCTCCGTCTCCCGCGCAAAGCCGCCGTCATTCTGACGGTGACGCCGGAGGCGTTGAAGCGGGGAGTAACATACGCGGAAGTCCTGCGTGAGGTCCAAATGAGGGTCGATCTGGCTAGCCTTGCCATCACAGCCGGGTTGAGGCCGAGGCGGGTGGCCACGGGGGCATACCTCTTCGAGGTGCCTGGGCCCGAGTCGGAGGCGAAGGCCGACTCCCTCGTTAAGAAAATGAGGGAGGCTCTGCACGGGTCGGAGGAGGACGTTCGCGTCAACCGGCATGTGAAGACTGCAAAGCTGCGCGTTTCGGGGCTGGACGCCTCAGCAACCTCCGAGGCAGTCGCAGCGGCTATCGCCCGTCTCGGCGCTTGCTCCCCTGACGAGGTCAAGGTCGGGGAGATTCGCGTCGAGCGCTCGGGCCTGGGCGCGGTGTGGCTCCGCTGTCCGGCTAAGGCAGCGGACAGCGTGGTGAAGGCCGGACGTGTCCCGGTTGGATGGGTGGCAGCGGGAGTGCGGCTCCTCGAGCAGCGGCCGATGCGTTGCTTCCGCTGCCTGTACAGGGGACACGTCCGGGTGCAATGCACCGGCGAGTGCGACCGCAGCGGGCTCTGCTACCGCTGCGGTCAACCGGGCCACAAGGCCCGGGAGTGCTCCGCGGACCCGCACTGCACGATATGTGCAGCTGCAGGGAAACCCGCGGATCATCGGGTGGGCGCTAAAGCCTGCGTTGCCTCCTCGGTCCCGCCCCGCTCTCAACGCGGCGTGGGTGCCGGGGTTGTGACGCGGCCGCAGCCGTCCCACCCCGAGACGATGGAGATCGCCCATTAATCAATGGCGCTTAATTTCCTCCAGGTGAACATTAACCACTGCAAAGGAGCACAGGGCATGCTTGTCCAGTCTCTGGCGCAGTGGTCGATTCACGTCGCTGTGGTCTCCGAGCCGCACTCTGTCCCGGCCACTGATGAATGGGCTGGGGACTTGGATGGCTCGGTGGCCGTCATCACCTGGGGCGCCGTCGGCTCCCCGCCCTTTGAAAAAGTAGCGAAGGGTACGGGATGCGTGGCGGTTCTGTTGGGAGGGGTTTGGATAGTGGGTGTTTATTTCTCTCCCAACAGGTCCCTGGCGGAATTTGAAAACTTTCTCTTCCGTCTGGGAGCCCTGGTGGTACAGGACGGTCAGCCTCGCCCCGTGCTTGTCGCCGGTGACTTCAACGCCAAATCCTTGGCTTGGGGTTCGCGGGTGACCGACGCACGTGGCGAGGCCCTGGAGGAATGGGCGATCTAAATCGGGTTGGTCGTCCTGAATCGGGGGTCGGAGAACACGTGCGTGCGGCACAACGGCGGTTCGGTGGTGGACGTAACGTTCGCCACCCCGGGCCTCGTGCACCCGACGATGACGAGCAAGAGCGGCTGCTTCACGGCCTCCACAGGGAGGCGAAGAGAGCGCTGCGAGTGGCCATTGCTCGAGCAAAGGCCGCGGCGAACGACGAGTTCCGGAGAACTCTCGACAGTGATCCATGGGGGCGCCCGTAACGTTTTGCGATGAAGAAACTCCGCGCATGGGCGCCCCCGCTGACGCAGAGTCTCGGGACTGACCTCGCTGAGGACGTCGTCGCGGCCCTGTTCCCGGCCATCGAGAATTTCACTCCTCCACCGATGGCGCCACATCCACCGGCGCCATCGTCGTCGGTTTCGGTAATGGATATCCCGGAGGTTTCGCCGCAAGAACTGGAGGCGGCAGTGCTTCGGCTGCGGAGCAAGAACTCGGCCCCGGGGCTCGATGGGGTGCCCGGTCGTGTCTGGGTGCTAGCCGTCGAGTCGCTGGGTACGAGGCTCCGTGGCCTTTTCTCCGCGTGCCTGAAGCAGGGCATCTTCCCGTCGCGGTGGAAGACGGGCAAGCTTGTCCTGCTTCGGAAGGAGGGGCGACCCGCAGAGTCGCCGTCGGCCTACCGGCCCATCGTGTTGCTCGACGAGGTGTGCAAGCTCTTTGAGCGCATCGTGCACGCGCGCCTCGTCGAGCATTTGGAGAACACGGGCCCGGATTTGGCGGACTGCCAGTTCGGGTTCCGGCGGGGCCGGTCAACGGTCCACGCCATTCTGCGGGTCAAGGCACAGGCGGAAGATGCAGTGTCCCGGGGTAAGGTCGTGGTGGCGGTGTCTCTCGACATCGCCAACGCGTTCAACACCATGCCCTGGGCCTGCATCGAAGAAGCACTGCGGTACCACGAGGTGCCGCCCTACCTTCGGTGTCTGGTGCACGCGTACTTGTCTGACAGGTGCGTTGTGTATCCGGGCGCCGACGGGTGGCATCGTAGGGCAGTATCGCGCGGTGTTCCACAGGGCTCGGTCCTCGGGCCGCTCCTGTGGAACATCGGTTACGACTGGGTGCTCCGTGGTACCAACCTTCGGGGCGTCGCTGTCGTCTGCTATGCGGACGACACATTGGTAACAGCGACGGCCAGGACTTTTAGGAGGTCAGCCCTGCTCGCCTCGTTCGGCACCGGACTGGTGGTGGGCAGGATTCGGCGACTAGGCCTCACGGTGGCTCTGAGTAAGACCGAGGCCGTGTGTTTTCACGGACCTCGGTGTGGGCCACCGCCAGAGGCTCACCTCACGGTGGACGGCGTGCGGATTCCTGTCGGCTCGAGCATGAAATACCTCGGGCTCTTTCTCGACAGCCGATGGGATTTCCGCACGCATTTTGAGATTTTGTCGCCGAAGCTGGTGAAAGCGGCGGGCGCACTCGGGCGCCTGCTGCCCAACACCGATGGTCCTGGCATTCCTTGCCGAAACCTATATGCTGGAGTCGTGCGGTCTATGGCCCTTTACGGTTGCCCCGTTTGGGCCAATGCCCTTGGCGGTCGCTGCGTCCGCTTGCTGCATCGTCCGCAGCGCATGGTGGCGCAGCGCATCGTCAGGGGCTACCGCACGGTCTCGCATGAGGCGGCCTGCGTGTTGGCGGGTACTCTGCCTTGGGAGCTGGACGCACAGGCCCTCTCGTCAGTATTTTTCTGGCGGGAGGAGGCGTTCAGACTCGGGCAGAGGCCGGCCCTCCGAGAGGTTGAGGCCATGAAGGCCTCCCTCCGCAGGGCCGCCGTGGAGGAGTGGCGTTCCAGGCTGGAGAACCCGAGTGCGGGCGTGAGGACCGTCGCGGCAGTGCGACCTGTCCTCGAACAGTGGATGGACAGGCGCCACGGTGCGCCGACATACCGGCTGACGCAGGTGCTCACCGGGCATGGTTGCTTCGGTGAGTACCTGTGGCGCGTAGCCGGAGCGGAGGAGTCCACCGTGTGCCACCACTGTGGCAACTGCCGTGAGGACACGGCCCAGCACACGCTGGAGGAGTGCCCAGCCTGGGAAGATGAGCGCAGCGCTCTCGAATCGGTCGTAGGAAGGGACCTCTCGCTGCCGGCCGTGGTCGCCAGCATGGTCGGCAGTCGGAGGTCTTGGCGAGCCATGCTCTCCTTCTGCGAATGCGTCATTTCGCAGAAGGAGAGCGCCGAGCGGGATCGGGAGCAGACCGATCCCGCTCGTCTCCAAAGGAGACGAAGGAGGCGCCGGGATGTCACCTAACCCGGCGCCGGAGAGGCCACATGGGGTCGCCGTCCCTATCCTGGCGGCCCCCGAGACGTGACGCAACATGCGTCCCATGCCGCGTCGCAATGCGGCAGTGCACATGGAGGCGGTCCCGGCGCAATCCACACACGGTATCCCGGGGCCGTCTCTGAGGGTGCACCGATGGTGGCCAACGCGGGGTTTTTAGTCGGTATTCCGGCGCATGATCTACGGTAGGGACCCGACCCAGCGGTCGCTCTGCAATCTCGCTGGGTCGGAAGGCGCCGGTGAGTCCGACACACCCCCGCCCCTCCGGGGGTGGGATGGTCCGTAAAAGGATTTTCCCCGCGAAAAAAAAAAAAAAAAAAAAAAAAAAGGTTAGGTTACGTTTGCCCTCCGAGAGGTCGAGGCCATGAAGGCCTCCCTCCGCAGGGCCGCCGTGGAGGAGTGGCGTTCCAGGCTGGAGAACCCAAGTGCGGGCGTGAGGACCGTCGCGGCAGTGCGACCTGTCCTCGAACAGTGGATGGACAGGCGCCACGGCGCGCCGACATACCGGCTGACGCAGGTGCTCACCGGGCATGGTTGCTTCGGTGAGTACCTGTGGCGCGTAGCCGGAGCGGAGGAGTCCGCCGTGTGCCACCACTGTGGCAACTGCCGTGAGGACACGGCCCAGCACACGCTGGAGGAGTGCCCAGCCTGGGACGAAGAGCGCAGCGCTCTCGAAGCGGTCGTAGGAAGGGACCTCTCGCTGCCGGCCGTGGTCGCCAGCATGGTCGGCAGTCGGAGGTCATGGCGAGCCATGCTCTCCTTCTGCGAATGCGTCATTTCGCAGAAGGAGAGCGCCGAGCGGGATCGGGAGCAGATCGATCCCGCTCGTCTCCAAAGGAGACGAAGGAGGCGCCGGGATGTCACCTAACCCGGCGCCGGAGAGGCCACATGGGGTCGCCGTCCCTACCCAGGCGACCCCCGAGACGTGACGCAACATGCGCCCCATGCCGCGTCGCAATGCGGCAGTGCACATAGAGGCGGTCCCGGCGCAATCCATACACGGTATCCCGGGGCCGTCTCTGAGGGTGCACCGATGGTGGCCAACGCGGGGTTTTTAGTCGGTATTTCGGCGCGTAGCTTATGGTAGGGACCCGACCCAGCGGCCGCCCGTCCACATCCACGGGCGGCACAACATCTCGCTGGGTCGGAAGGCGCCGGTGAGTCCGACACACCCCCGCCCCTCCGGGGGTGGGATGGTCCGTAAAAGGATATTCCCCGCGAAAAAAAAAAAAAAAAAAAAAAGGTTGGGGTTCGACGGGGTGCCCGGTCGTGTCTGGGTGCTGGCCGTCGAGTCGCTGGGTACGAGGCTCCGCGGCCTTCTCTCCGCGTGCCTTGAGCAGGGCATCTTCCCGTCGCGGTGGAAGACGGGCAAGCTTGTCCTGCTCCGCAAGGAGGGGCGACCCGCAGATTCGCCCTCGGCCTACCGGCCGATCGTGTTGCTCGACGAGGTGTGCAAGCTCTTCGAGCGCGTAGTCCACGCGCGCCTCGTCGAGCATTTGGAGGGTACGGGCCCGGATTTGGCAGACTGCCAGTTCGGGTTCCGGCGGGGCCGGTCGACGGTCCACGCGATTCTGCGGGTGAAGGCACAAGCGGAGCGTGCGGTGTTCCGGGGTAGGGTCGTGGTGGCGGTGTCTCTCGACATCGCCAACGCGTTCAACACCATGCCCTGGGCCTGCATCGAAGAAGCACTGCGGTACCACGAGGTTCCGCCCTACCTTCGGCGTCTGGTGCACTCGTACCTGTCTGATAGGTACGTGGTGTATCCGGGCGCCGACGGGTGGCACCGCAGGGAAGTGACGTGCGGTGTTCCACAGGGCTCGGTTCTTGGGCCGCTCCTGTGGAACATCGGCTACGACTGGGTGCTACGTGGTACCAACCTTCGGGGCGTCGCTGTCGTCTGCTACGCGGACGACACACTGGTGACAGCGACGGCCAGGACATTCCAGAGGTCCGCCCTGCTCGCCTCGTTCGGTACTGGACTGGTGGTGGGCAGGATTCGGCGACTGGGCCTCACGGTGGCCCTCAACAAGACCGAGGCCGTGTGTTTCCACGGTCCTCGGTGCGGGCCTCCGCCAGGGGCCCACATCACGGTGGAGAGCGTGCGGATTCCCGTCGGCTCGAGGATGAAATACCTCGGTCTCGTCCTCGACAGTCGATGGGATTTCCGCGCGCACTTTGAGGAGTTGTCGCCGAAGCTGGTGAGGGCGGCGAGCGCACTGGGGCGCCTGTTGCCCAACACTGATGGTCCTGGCATCCCTTGTCGAAATCTTTTTGCTGGAGTCGTGCGGGCCATGGCCCTCTACGGGTGTCCCGTTTGGGCCGAGTCCCTGGGCGATCGTTGCGTCCGCCTGCTGCATCGTCCGCAGCGCATGGTGGCGCAACGAATAATCAGGGGCTACCGCACGGTCTCGCACGAGGCGGCCTGCGTATTGGCGGGAACTCTGCCCTGGGTGCTGGACGCTAAGACCCTCTCGTCGGCTTTCTTCCGGCGAGAGGAGGCGTCCGGGCGTGGGCAGAGGTTGGTCCCCAGAGAGGTCGAGGCCATGTTGGCCTCCCTCCGCAGGACCGCTGTGGAGGAGTGGCGTTCCAGGCTGGAGAACCCTAGTGCTGGTGCGAGGACCGTCGCGGCAGTGCGACCAGTCCTCGAACAGTGGCTGGACAGGCGCCACGGTGCGCCAACATACCGGCTGACGCAGGTGCTCACCGGGCACGGTTGCTTCGGTGCGTACCTGTGTCGTATAGCCGGAGCGGAGGAGTCCGCCGTGTGCCACCATTGTGGCAACTGCCGTGAGGACACGGCCCAGCACACGCTGGAGGAGTGCCCAGCCTGGGACGAGGAGCGCAGCGCTCTCATCGCGGTCGTGGGAAGCGACCTATCGCTGCCGGCCGTGGTCGCCGCCATGGTCGGCAGCCGGAGTTCGTGGCGAGCCATGCTCTCCTTCTGCGAACGTGTCATATCGCAGAAGGAGAGCGCTGAGCGGGATCGGGAGCAGACCGATCCCGCTCGTCGCCACAGGAGACGTAGGAGGCGCCGGGACAACAACTAACCCGGCGCCGCAGAGGCCACGCGGGGCCGCCGTCCCTACCTTGGCGGCCCCCGAGACGTGACGGTACACGCGTCATTCGCCGCGTCGCTAAAGCGGCGGTGCACAAAGAGGCGGTCCTGGCGCGTCCGTTCATCGGTATCCCGGGGCCGTCTCTCAAGTGCACCGATGGTGGCCGACGCGGGGTTTTTAGTCGGTATTTCGGCGCGTAGCTTATGGTAGGGACCCGACCCAGCGGCCGCCCGTCCACATCCTCGGGCGGCACAACATCTCGCTGGGCACGGAAGGCGCCGGTGAGTCCGACACACCCTCGCCCCTTCGGGGGTGGGATGGTCCGTAAAGGGATTTTCCCCGCGAGAAAAAAAAAAAAAAAAAAAAGGTTAGGTTAGGTTGTGGTGGATAGATTGCCTGACTCGGACACGTCTCAAGCGTCCAGTCGGGTACCGTCCAGGATGGGGCATCCTGCGGAGAGGACCGCGCCACCCCGCGACTTCGATTCGGAGTCCGGGGCGTGCAGCGACTCTTCGCTGCCAAAAAGAAGCCGAGTCAAACGGCGGGGCTCTCGTCCTGCCGAGAAGCGGCCCAGAGTTAGCGATGGAGGTAGTGCGGTTGAGACAGACTCTCGCACTGCCACCAAAAAGCCGAAGCAGCGTCCACCGGCACCAGAAAGCACCCACCATGACACCACCCACCATCACACCACCCAGCACCCACATACCCACCACCCACATACCCACCACCCACATACCACCCACCACCCACATACCACCCACCATTACTTCCACACCACCCACCATGACACCACCCACCATCACACACAACTCACCACCCACACACCACCCACCATGACACCACCCACCATCACACCACCCACCACCCACATACCCACCACCCACATACCCACCACCCACATACCACCCACCACCCACATACCACCCACCATTACTTCCACACCACCCACCATGACACACCACCCACCATCACACACAACTCACCACCCACACATCACCCACCACCCACATACCACGTACCACACATCACCCAGCACCCACATACCCACCACCCACATAACCACCACCCACATACCCACCACCCACATACCCACCACCCACACACCACCCACCATGACACACCACCCACCACCGACATACCACGTATCACACATCACCCACAACCCACATACCACCCACCATCACACCACCCACCACCCACATACCACCCATCACCCACATACCACCCACCATTACTTCCACACCACCCACCATGACACCACCCACCATCACACACAATTCACCACCCACACACCACCCACCATGACACCACCCACCATCACACCACCCACCACCCACATACCCACCACCCACATACCCACAGCCCACATACCACCCACCACCCACCACCCACATACCACCCACCACCCACATACCACCCACCATTACTTCCACACCACCCACCATGACACACCACCCACCATCACACACAACTCACCACCCACACATCACCCACCACCCACATACCACGTACCACACATCACCCAGCACCCACATACCCACCACCCACATAACCACCACCCACATACCCACCACCCACATACCCACCACCCACACACCACCCACCATGACACACCACCCACCACCGACATACCACGTATCACACACCACCCACCATGACACACCACCCACCACCCACATACCACGTACCACACATCACCCACCACCCACATACCATCCACCATCACACCACCCACCATGACACACCACCCACCACCGACATACCACGTATCACACATCACCCACCACCCACATACCACCCACCATCACACTACCCACCACCCACATACCACCCATCACCCACATACCACCCACCATTACTTCCACACCACCCACCATGACACCACCCACCATCACACACAACTCACTACCCACCACCCACATACCCACCACCCACATACCCACCAACCAAACACCAACCACCATGACACCACCCACCACCCACATACCACGTACCACACATCACCCACCACCCACATACCACCCACCATCACACCACCCACATACCCACCACCCACATACCACCCATCACCCACATACCACCCACCATTACTTCCACACCACCCACCATGACACCACCCACCATCACACACAATTCACCACCCACACACCACCCACCATGACACCACCCACCATCACACCACCCACCACCCACATACCCACCACCCACATACCCACAGCCCACATACCACCCACCACCCACCACCCACATACCACCCACCATCACACCACCCACCACCCACATACCACCCATCACCCACATACCACCCACCATTACTTCCACACCACCCACATACCCACCACCCACACACCACCCACCATGACACACCACCGAACCCACATACCACGTACCACACATCACCCACCACCCACATACCACCCACCATCACACCACCCACCACCCACATACCCACCACCCACATACCACCCATCACCCACATACCACCCACCATTACTTCCACACCACCCACCATGACACCACCCACCATCACACACAACTCACCACCCACACACCACCCACCATGACACCACCAACCATCACACCACCCACCACCCACATACCCACCACCCACATACCCACCACCCACATACCACCCACCATCACACCACCCACCACCCACATACCCACCACCCACATACCCACCACCCACATACCACCCATCATTACTTCCACACCACCCACCATGACACACCACCTACCATCAAACACAACTCACCACCCACCATGACACACCACCCACCACCCACATACCACGTACCACACATAACCCACCACCTCATACCAAATCACCCACCGCCACATATCAAACCTACACACCACCCTGCCACACATCACCCACCATCACACACAACTCACCACCCACCATGACACACCACCCACCACCCACATACCACGTACCACACATCACCCACCACCCACATACCACCCACCATCACACCACCCACCACCCACATACCCACCACTCACATACCACCCATCACCCACATACCACCCAGCATTACTTCCACACCACCCACCATGACACCACCCACCATCACACACAATTCACCACCCACACACCACCCACCATGACACCACCCACCATCACACCACCCACCACCCACATACCCACCACCCACATACCCACAGCCCACATACCACCCACCACCCACCACCCACATACCACCCACCATCACACCACCCACCACCCACATACCACCCATCACCCACATACCACCCACCATTACTTCCACACCACCCACCATGACAACACCCACCATCACACACAACTCACCACCCACCACCCACATACCCACCACCCACATACCCACCACCCACACACCACCCACCATGACACACCACCCACCACCCACATACCACGTACCACACATCACCCACCACCCACATACCACCCACCATCACACCACCCACCACCCACATACCCACCACCCACATACCACCCATCACCCACATACCACCCACCATTACTTCCACACCACCCACCATGACACCACCCACCATCACACCACCCACCACCCACATACCCACCACCCACATACCCACCAACCACATACCACCCACCACCCACATACCACCCACCATTACTTCCACACCACCCACCATGACACACCACCCACCATCAAACACAACTCACCACCCACCATGACACACCACCCACATACCCAACACCCACACACCACCCACCATGACACACCACCCACCAGCCACATACCACGTACCACACATCACCCACCACCCACATACCATCCACCATCACACCACCCACCATGACACACCACCCACCACCCACATACCCACCACCCACATACCACCCACCACCCACATACCACCCACCATTACTTCCACACCACCCACCATGACACACCACCCACCATCAAACACAACTCACCACCCACCATGACACACCACCTACATACCCAACACCCACACACCATCCACCATGACACACCACCCACCAGCCACATACCACGTACCACACATCACCCACCACCCACATACCATCCACCATCACACCACCCACCATGACACACCACCCATCACCCACATACCACCCACCATTACTTCCACACCACCCACCATGACACCACCCACCATCACACACAACTCACCACCCACACACCACCCACCATCACACCACCCACCACCCACATAGCCACCACCCACATACCCACCACCCACATACCCACCACCCACATACCCACCACCCACATACCACCCACCACCCACATACCACCCACCATTACTTCCACACCACCCACCATGACACACCACCCACCATCACACACAACTCACCACCCACACATCACCCACCACCCACATACCACGTACCACACATCACCCAGCACCCACATACCCACCACCCACATACCACGTACCACACATCACCCACCACCCACATACCACCCACCATCACACCACCCACCACCCACATACCCACCACCCACATACCACCCATCACCCACATACCACCCACCATTACTTACATACCACCCACCATGACACCACCCACTATCACACACAACTCACCACCCACACACCACCCACCATGACACCACCCACCATCACACCACCCACCACCCACATACCCACCACCCACATACCCACCACCCACATACCACCCACCATCACACCACCCAGCACCCACATACCCACCACCCACATACCACCCACCATTACTTCCACACCACCCACCATGACACCACCCACCATCACACACAACTCACCACCCACCACCCACATACCCACCACCCACATACCCACCACCCACACACCACCCACCATGACACACCACCCACCACCCACATACCACGTACCACACATCACCCACCACCCACATACCACCCACTATCACACCACCCACCACCCACATACCCACCACCCACATACCACCCATCACCCACATACCACCCACCATTACTTCCACACAACCCACCATGACACCACCCACCATCACACACAACTCACCACCCACCACCCACATACCCACCACCCACATACCCACCACCCACATACCCACCACCCACACACCACCCACCATGACACACCACCCACCACCAACATACCACGTATCACACATCACCCACCACCCACATACCACCCACCATCACACCACCCACCACCCACATACCACCCATCACCCACATACCACCCACCATTACTTCCACACCACCCACCATGACACCACCCACCATCACACACAATTAACCACCCACACACCACCCACCATGACACCACCCACCATCACACCACCCACCACCCACATACCCACAGCCCACATACCACCCACCACCCACCACCCACATACCACCCACCATCACACCACCCACCACCCACATACCACCCACCATAACTTCCACACCACCCACCATGACACCACCCACCATCACACACAACTCACTACCCACCACCCACATACCCACCACCCACATACCCACCACCCACACACCAACCACCATGACACCACCCACCACCCACATACCACGTACCACACATCACCCACCACCCACATACCACCCACCATCACACCACCCACATACCCACCACCCACATACCACCCATCACCCACATACCACCCACCATTACTTCCACACCACCCACCATGACACCACCCACCATCACACACAACTCACCACCCACACACAACCCACCATGACACCACCCACCATCACACCACCCACCACCCACATACCCACCACCCACATACCCACCACCCACATACCACCCACCACCCACATACCACCCACCATTACTTCCACACCACCCACCATGACACCACCCACCATCACACACAACTCACCACCCACCATGACACACCACCCACCACCCACATACCACGTACCACGAATCACCCACCACCCACATACCACCCACCATCACACCACCCAGCACCCACATACCCACCACCCACATACCACCTACAATCACACACAACTCACCACCCACCACCCACATACCCACCACCCACATACCCACCACCCACACACCACCCACCATGACACACCACCCACCACCCACATACCACGTACCACACATCACCCACCACCCACATACCACCCACCATCACACCACCCACCACCCACATACCCACCACCCACATACCACCCATCACCCACATACCACCCACCATTACTTCCACACCACCCACCATGACACCACCCACCATCACACACAACTCACCACCCACACACCACCCACCATCACACCACCCACCACCCACATAGCCACCACCCACATACCCACCACCCACATACCCACCACCCACATACCCACCACCCACATACCACCCACCACCCACATACCACCCACCATTACTTCCACACCACCCACCATGACACACCACCCACCATCACACACAACTCACCACCCACACATCACCCACCACCCACATACCACGTACCACACATCACCCAGCACCCGCATACCCACCACCCACATAACCACCACCCACATACCCACCACCCACACACCACCCACCATGACACACCACCCACCACCGACATACCACGTATCACACATCACCCACCACCCACATACCACCCACCATCACACCACCCACCACCCACATACCACCCATCACCCACATACCACCCACCATTACTTCCACATCACCCACCATGACACCACCCACCATCACACACAACTCACCACCCACACACCACCCACCATCACGCCACCCACCACCCACATAGCCACCACCCACATACCCACCACCTCATACCAAATCACCCACCGCCACATATCAAACCTACACACCACCCTGCCACACATCACCCACCATCACACACAACTCACCACCCACCATGACACACCACCCACCACCCACATACCACGTACCACGAATCACCCACCACCCACATACCACCCACCATCACACCACCCAGCACCCACATACCCACCACCCACATACCACCCATCACTCACATACCACCCACCATTACTTCCACACCACCCACATACCCACCACCCACATACCACCTACAATCACACACAACTAGCCACCCACCACCCACATACCCACCACCCACATACCCAACACCCACACACCACCCACCATGACACACCACCCACCACCCACATACCACGTACCACACATCACCCACCACCCACATACCATCCACCATCACACCACCCACCACCCACATACCCACCACCCACATACCACCCATCACCCACATACCACCCACCATTACTTCCACACCACCCACCATGACACCACCCACCATCACACAGAACTCACCACCCACACACCACCCACATACCCACCACCCACATACCCACCACCCACACACCACCCACCATGACACACCACCCACCACCGACATACCACGTATCACACATCACCCACCACCCACATACCACACACCACCCACCATGACACACCACCCACCACCCACATACCACGTACCACACATCACCCACCACCCACATACCATCCACCATCACACCACCCACCATGACACACCACCCACCACCGACATACCACGTATCACACATCACCCACCACCCACATACCACCCACCATCACACTACCCACCACCCACATACCACCCATCACCCACATACCACCCACCATTACTTCCACACCACCCACCATGACACCACCCACCATCACACACAACTCACTACCCACCACCCACATACCCACCACCCACATACCCACCAACCAAACACCAACCACCATGACACCACCCACCACCCACATACCACGTACCACACATCACCCACCACCCACATACCACCCACCATCACACCACCCACATACCCACCACCCACATACCACCCATCACCCACATACCACCCACCATTACTTCCACACCACCCACCATGACACCACCCACCATCACACACAATTCACCACCCACACACCACCCACCATGACACCACCCACCATCACACCACCCACCACCCACATACCCACCACCCACATACCCACAGCCCACATACCACCCACCACCCACCACCCACATACCACCCACCATCACACCACCCACCACCCACATACCACCCATCACCCACATACCACCCACCATTACTTCCACACCACCCACATACCCACCACCCACACACCACCCACCATGACACACCACCGAACCCACATACCACGTACCACACATCACCCACCACCCACATACCACCCACCATCACACCACCCACCACCCACATACCCACCACCCACATACCACCCATCACCCACATACCACCCACCATTACTTCCACACCACCCACCATGACACCACCCACCATCACACACAACTCACCACCCACACACCACCCACCATGACACCACCAACCATCACACCACCCACCACCCACATACCCACCACCCACATACCCACCACCCACATACCACCCACCATCACACCACCCACCACCCACATACCCACCACCCACATACCCACCACCCACATACCACCCATCATTACTTCCACACCACCCACCATGACACACCACCTACCATCAAACACAACTCACCACCCACCATGACACACCACCCACCACCCACATACCACGTACCACACATAACCCACCACCTCATACCAAATCACCCACCGCCACATATCAAACCTACACACCACCCTGCCACACATCACCCACCATCACACACAACTCACCACCCACCATGACACACCACCCACCACCCACATACCACGTACCACACATCACCCACCACCCACATACCACCCACCATCACACCACCCACCACCCACATACCCACCACTCACATACCACCCATCACCCACATACCACCCAGCATTACTTCCACACCACCCACCATGACACCACCCACCATCACACACAATTCACCACCCACACACCACCCACCATGACACCACCCACCATCACACCACCCACCACCCACATACCCACCACCCACATACCCACAGCCCACATACCACCCACCACCCACCACCCACATACCACCCACCATCACACCACCCACCACCCACATACCACCCATCACCCACATACCACCCACCATTACTTCCACACCACCCACCATGACAACACCCACCATCACACACAACTCACCACCCACCACCCACATACCCACCACCCACATACCCACCACCCACACACCACCCACCATGACACACCACCCACCACCCACATACCACGTACCACACATCACCCACCACCCACATACCACCCACCATCACACCACCCACCACCCACATACCCACCACCCACATACCACCCATCACCCACATACCACCCACCATTACTTCCACACCACCCACCATGACACCACCCACCATCACACCACCCACCACCCACATACCCACCACCCACATACCCACCAACCACATACCACCCACCACCCACATACCACCCACCATTACTTCCACACCACCCACCATGACACACCACCCACCATCAAACACAACTCACCACCCACCATGACACACCACCCACATACCCAACACCCACACACCACCCACCATGACACACCACCCACCAGCCACATACCACGTACCACACATCACCCACCACCCACATACCATCCACCATCACACCACCCACCATGACACACCACCCACCACCCACATACCCACCACCCACATACCACCCACCACCCACATACCACCCACCATTACTTCCACACCACCCACCATGACACACCACCCACCATCAAACACAACTCACCACCCACCATGACACACCACCTACATACCCAACACCCACACACCATCCACCATGACACACCACCCACCAGCCACATACCACGTACCACACATCACCCACCACCCACATACCATCCACCATCACACCACCCACCATGACACACCACCCATCACCCACATACCACCCACCATTACTTCCACACCACCCACCATGACACCACCCACCATCACACACAACTCACCACCCACACACCACCCACCATCACACCACCCACCACCCACATAGCCACCACCCACATACCCACCACCCACATACCCACCACCCACATACCCACCACCCACATACCACCCACCACCCACATACCACCCACCATTACTTCCACACCACCCACCATGACACACCACCCACCATCACACACAACTCACCACCCACACATCACCCACCACCCACATACCACGTACCACACATCACCCAGCACCCACATACCCACCACCCACATACCACGTACCACACATCACCCACCACCCACATACCACCCACCATCACACCACCCACCACCCACATACCCACCACCCACATACCACCCATCACCCACATACCACCCACCATTACTTACATACCACCCACCATGACACCACCCACTATCACACACAACTCACCACCCACACACCACCCACCATGACACCACCCACCATCACACCACCCACCACCCACATACCCACCACCCACATACCCACCACCCACATACCACCCACCATCACACCACCCAGCACCCACATACCCACCACCCACATACCACCCACCATTACTTCCACACCACCCACCATGACACCACCCACCATCACACACAACTCACCACCCACCACCCACATACCCACCACCCACATACCCACCACCCACACACCACCCACCATGACACACCACCCACCACCCACATACCACGTACCACACATCACCCACCACCCACATACCACCCACTATCACACCACCCACCACCCACATACCCACCACCCACATACCACCCATCACCCACATACCACCCACCATTACTTCCACACAACCCACCATGACACCACCCACCATCACACACAACTCACCACCCACCACCCACATACCCACCACCCACATACCCACCACCCACATACCCACCACCCACACACCACCCACCATGACACACCACCCACCACCAACATACCACGTATCACACATCACCCACCACCCACATACCACCCACCATCACACCACCCACCACCCACATACCACCCATCACCCACATACCACCCACCATTACTTCCACACCACCCACCATGACACCACCCACCATCACACACAATTAACCACCCACACACCACCCACCATGACACCACCCACCATCACACCACCCACCACCCACATACCCACAGCCCACATACCACCCACCACCCACCACCCACATACCACCCACCATCACACCACCCACCACCCACATACCACCCACCATAACTTCCACACCACCCACCATGACACCACCCACCATCACACACAACTCACTACCCACCACCCACATACCCACCACCCACATACCCACCACCCACACACCAACCACCATGACACCACCCACCACCCACATACCACGTACCACACATCACCCACCACCCACATACCACCCACCATCACACCACCCACATACCCACCACCCACATACCACCCATCACCCACATACCACCCACCATTACTTCCACACCACCCACCATGACACCACCCACCATCACACACAACTCACCACCCACACACAACCCACCATGACACCACCCACCATCACACCACCCACCACCCACATACCCACCACCCACATACCCACCACCCACATACCACCCACCACCCACATACCACCCACCATTACTTCCACACCACCCACCATGACACCACCCACCATCACACACAACTCACCACCCACCATGACACACCACCCACCACCCACATACCACGTACCACGAATCACCCACCACCCACATACCACCCACCATCACACCACCCAGCACCCACATACCCACCACCCACATACCACCTACAATCACACACAACTCACCACCCACCACCCACATACCCACCACCCACATACCCACCACCCACACACCACCCACCATGACACACCACCCACCACCCACATACCACGTACCACACATCACCCACCACCCACATACCACCCACCATCACACCACCCACCACCCACATACCCACCACCCACATACCACCCATCACCCACATACCACCCACCATTACTTCCACACCACCCACCATGACACCACCCACCATCACACACAACTCACCACCCACACACCACCCACCATCACACCACCCACCACCCACATAGCCACCACCCACATACCCACCACCCACATACCCACCACCCACATACCCACCACCCACATACCACCCACCACCCACATACCACCCACCATTACTTCCACACCACCCACCATGACACACCACCCACCATCACACACAACTCACCACCCACACATCACCCACCACCCACATACCACGTACCACACATCACCCAGCACCCGCATACCCACCACCCACATAACCACCACCCACATACCCACCACCCACACACCACCCACCATGACACACCACCCACCACCGACATACCACGTATCACACATCACCCACCACCCACATACCACCCACCATCACACCACCCACCACCCACATACCACCCATCACCCACATACCACCCACCATTACTTCCACATCACCCACCATGACACCACCCACCATCACACACAACTCACCACCCACACACCACCCACCATCACGCCACCCACCACCCACATAGCCACCACCCACATACCCACCACCTCATACCAAATCACCCACCGCCACATATCAAACCTACACACCACCCTGCCACACATCACCCACCATCACACACAACTCACCACCCACCATGACACACCACCCACCACCCACATACCACGTACCACGAATCACCCACCACCCACATACCACCCACCATCACACCACCCAGCACCCACATACCCACCACCCACATACCACCCATCACTCACATACCACCCACCATTACTTCCACACCACCCACATACCCACCACCCACATACCACCTACAATCACACACAACTAGCCACCCACCACCCACATACCCACCACCCACATACCCAACACCCACACACCACCCACCATGACACACCACCCACCACCCACATACCACGTACCACACATCACCCACCACCCACATACCATCCACCATCACACCACCCACCACCCACATACCCACCACCCACATACCACCCATCACCCACATACCACCCACCATTACTTCCACACCACCCACCATGACACCACCCACCATCACACAGAACTCACCACCCACACACCACCCACCATCACACCACCCACCACCCACATAGCCACCACCCACATACCCACCACCCACATACCCACCACCCACATAACCACCACCCGCATACCACCCACCACCCACATACCACCCACCATTACTTCCACACCACCCACCATGACACACCACCCACCATCACACACAACTCACCACCCACACATCACCCACCACCCACATACCACGTACCACACATCACCCAGCACCCACATACCCACCACCCACATAACCACCACCCACATACCCACCACCCACATACCCACCACCCACACACCACCCACCATGACACACCACCCACCACCGACATACCACGTATCACACATCACCCACCACCCACATACCACCCACCATCACACCACCCACCACCCACATACCACCCATCACCCACATACCACCCACCATTACTTCCACACCACCCACCATGACACCACCCACCATCACACACAACTCACCACCCACACACCACCCACCATCACGCCACCCACCACCCGCATAGCCACCACCCACATACCCACCACCTCATACCAAATCACCCACCGCCACATATCAAACCTACACACCACCCTGCCACACATCACCCACCATCACACACAACTCACCACCCACCATGACACACCACCCACCACCCACATACCACGTATCACACATCACCCACCACCCACATACCACCCACCATCACACCACCCACCACCCACATACCACCCATCACCCACATACCACCCACCATTACTTCCACACCACCCACCATGACACCACCCACCATCACACACAATTCACCACCCACACACCACCCACCATGACACCACCCACCATCACACCACCCACCACCCACATACCCACCACCCACATACCCACAGCCCACATACCACCCACCACCCACCACCCACATACCACCCACCATCACACCACCCACCACCCACATACCACCCATCACCCTCATACCACCCACCATTACTTCCACACCACCCACCATGACAACACCCACCATCACACACAACTCACAACCCACCACCCACATACCCACCACCCACATACCCACCACCCACACACCACCCACCATGACACACCACCCACCACCCACATACCACGTACCACACATCACCCACCACCCACATACCACCCACCATCACACCACCCACCACCCACATACCCACCTCCCACATACCACCCATCACCCACATACCACCCACCATTACTTCCACACCACCCACCGTGACACCACCCACCATCACACACAACTCACCACCCACACACCACCCACCGTGACACCACCCACCATCACACCACCCACCACCCACATACCCACCACCCACATACCCACCACCCACATACCACCCACCACCCACATACCACCCACCATTACTTCCACACCACCCACCATGACACACCACCCACAATCAAACACAACTCACCACCCACCATGACACACCACCCACATACCCAACACCCACACACCACCCACCATGACACACCACCCACCACCCACATACCACGTACCACACATCACCCACCACCCACATACCATCCACCATCACACCACCCACCACCCACATACCCACCACCCACATACCACCCATCACCCACATACCACCCACCATTACTTCCACACCACCCACCATGACACCACCCACCATCACACACAACTCACCACCCACACACCACCCACCATCACACCACCCACCACCCACATAGCCACCACCCACATACCCACCACCCACATACCCACCACCCACATACCCACCACCCACATACCACCCACCACCCACATACCACCCACCATTACTTCCACACCACCCACCATGACACACCACCCACCATCACACACAACTCACCACCCACACATCACCCACCACCCACATACCACGTACCACACATCACCCAGCACCCACATACCCACCACCCACATACCCACCACCCACACACCACCCACCATGACACACCACCCACCACCGACATACCACGTATCACACATCACCCACCACCCACATACCACCCACCATCACACCGCCCACCACCCACATACCACCCATCACCCACATACCACCCACCATTACTTCCACACCACCCACCATGACACAACCCACCATCACACACAATTCACCACCCACACACCACCCACCATGACACCACCCACCATCACACCACCCACCACCCACCATGACACACCACCCACCACCGACATACCACGTATCACACATCACCCACCACCCACATACCACACACCACCCACCATGACACACCACCCACCACCCACATACCACGTACCACACATCACCCACCACCCACATACCATCCACCATCACACCACCCACCATGACACACCACCCACAACCGACATACCACGTATCACACATCACCCACCACCCACATACCACCCACCATGGTGGGTTATGGTTAGGTTAGGTTAGGTTAGGTTAGGTTAGGTTTTTTTTTTTTTTTTTTTTTTTTTTTTTTTTTTTTTTTCTTCTCCCCTGACATTATCAGGGCCTTTTTACAGCCGTTATTATTGTAGGACTTGTATGTTAGTTTAAGCGTTCCTCCTTTCGTTAAATGAATACAATAGAGTAGGATAAATCCAGTTTGCTAAATATATCCATCCATATCTTTTAATCTTTCTATACTGTTACCGATTTTTATTTTAAGTTTATTTATTAATTTATTGGTGTATTTGGCAACTTTAGTTTCTTTACTTTTTGTTTTCATTATATATTCATACATTTTCATATCCCTTATTCCCGTTTCTTGCTTTCCTCTATACACAGAGTTTTTTCATTCATTTTTCCATCATATTTTATCCTTGTTTTTTATTCCCTGTAGCATTTACTGTTCCTACATAATCTTTTATTATGTATGTAAGTAAATTATTTTCATCCGATTTACTCAATTTTTGTTTACTACTTTGTTTAACTGTAAATGATGTCCAATGCTTATTCTGAACTGTTGTTGTAACTATTTCTTTTTTTTTTTTTTTTACTACATTGTTTTTATTATGGATAGAATTTTGGTTTAAGGCATGCGCATTCGGTTCGACGTAATAACGATTCCCTTCAATTTTGTATCTTGCAGGCTCTCAACGACGGTTGCTGATCTCCGAACATACGCTGCACATCGGGATTTCCCTTTCCAGGTGGCGGTCTCAGTTTTGCATGGTGAGTGAGTTTGTCCACAGGGTGTTTTATTTTATTATTTATTATTATAATTTATTTATTTTTTATATTTTATTCTTAATCCTTTTCCTTTTTAAATTTACTTTAATGTTCTTAATTTAAATTGTTCAATTTTTCCAATAAAAACTTCCCAATTTGGATTTTCGGGTTGTAGTGTTCAAGTTTCCTACTATTTGTGATTTCTTACAAATTTTCATTTTAATCTTTTTTAAATTTTGTCCACAGCTCACCATAGAATCGATGACCTCCAGCATTTCAACCAGGTCCAGGATACCCTCCGCGACGGCGGTAATACCTATATACCCATTATATAGTTTCCCACTGATGTTATAATTTGGGATTTTTTCGTCTCTGATCACCCGCAGGATATTTATAGTACATATAATGTCTTCCCCTCCGTCATCAATCCCTGCGCTGCCTCGACTCGTGCTTTCGGCGTTTGTGTTCCCCGTTTGGATTTCGTGGGGCCCCAGTTTTCCAACTATTTCTGTCTGATCTGGGACTCTGGGATCCACTCTAGCAATATGCTACAGTGGATCTCGCCAGAGTTTCCCACTTCCTCCTCACGGGGCACTCTACACTAAACGCGTTATGGTCGGTTATGCCGATTTTCGCCCGGACGCAGTTGCAGCACGTTGGCGGTACCTGCGCCACCCAGTCAGGACAATCTGACCTGTGGTGAGGCCCACCACAGTGACTGCAAGCGTCCGTTTGATCCTGGCAGAACCGCTTCCCGTGGCCGTAGCCGAGGCAGCGCGAGCACTGCACGAGGGGAGACTGGTCCTCCACTCTGACTCGTTGTATGTCAATATGTACCAATGCAGCATCTGTGAGAATTTTCCACGCTTTCGTCGGCACCTGCAGGACCACGTGACAAATATGCGGATTCCGGGTCCTCCTCCGGTATTTGACAGTCATTTCTGTGTCACGTTCGCTTAGGTTCCCAAGTAGGTGTTCATTTTGGGCTAAAAGGGCTTTTATGATGTCCTGGTCAGAGTTGATGCTCAGAACATATTTCAGTATGATCAGTGGTTGTTTGTTTTTTACGTCTTCCATGTTCAGTACCCCTTCCGCTTTCCTTATTTTTTCCTTTATCTTTCCTAATTCTTCTTTCGTCCTACATCCTACTATTATTTTTCTATCTTTTGCTTTCCGTATTCTATCTACTTTTAGGCCTTCCTCTTTAGCGTTAATTGTTTTCCTGATTTTTTCTATAACCTCTTCGCCTGTTTCGGTCTGATCCACCGAAGTGACTACAATTGAATGCATTGTTGTAGTAGGCTCTATTGGTCGGTGGTTTTTCGGTGGTCCAGCCAGCACATTTGAGTAACTTTCTTTGTTTATCCACTCTTCCCTTTGTTTTTTCATTTCTTCATTAAGTTTTATCATCTCCTCTTTATTTTCGTTAAGCAGCTTGCTATGTTCCTCGAGTTTCTTAATAATATCATTTTCTCCTTTCTTAGTCTCCGCTTCTCTTTGTTCGTTTGCGGTTTTGTCTTTCCCCATTTGTTCGTTTTGCACGTCATTCCCCTTTACTGTTTCTTCTCTATAGGTTCTGTTTTCTTCCGCTTCCTTAACCAACTTATACAATCTTTCTGCAGCTTCTATTACTTCATTCTTAATCTCTGTCTTGAGATTTCTACTATTATTTATCTGAAGCCTAAATTTCACAAGACAGGCTTTTGCTTCAGATGTTCTATTTATATATACAGTGTCCTTTTTTGGTGACATATCGTTCGGGTTTGCAGATATTGATGTTTTCTTGCCTATTATTTTATTGTCCGTTGGGGTCACCCGTGGCCTCTGCCGCACAGACACGGCGCCGCAAGTCTCCTCTACTCGTTCTATTTGGGATTCTATGCTGCGCCGCGCCTGTGCGACAGTGGTCCCGGTTGCCCCTATCGGGCTTTTGTTGTCAGGGGTTTTATTTTGCCTTTGCGGCTTATTGCCGAAGTCTTTTGCGGGGGTTCTGTATCCGCAACCAAACATATTTAGAGTGGAATTAACTATTTGTCAAGGGATGCGTCACTATAATAAAATATGTTAACAGGTGTAAAGGGCCTGTGAATGTCAATTTTTGTTTATATTTAAGAAAATTATATGTATATTTTTGTTTCAGGTGGCGTCTTCAGGGGTTCGCCGAGATACACTGTATCAGGTAAGTCAAAGATAGAATTATATTAAACAGGTGTATGTACTAATTTTCAGTTTCATCAAATTGCCTGCACAAGTAGTCAAATAAGTGTAAATAATACGTGTATAGTCGTGTCAACCTAATAAATATTGAATAATAAATTTTTTGAGATGTTGTAATAAAACCTGAACCGAGTTAATATACCTAATGACACCACTGGGTGAGCGGGCGGGGCAAATTTTGCAGTTTTCGTGCGTCCAGACCCCACGTGCGTGGTATCCACGTGTCGGGCTCGATGTGACGCGTGTAATGGTGCAACAATCGGAAACAGCCGGGAGCAAAAAATTTCGAGGGGGGCCAAAAAATTGAAAATTACTGTTATTAATTACAAATAACAACTCAAAAGTACACTAAAACTATCAAACGCGGCGCCCTCTATGCGCTTTCACTCAAAGACAAACCACAAATAGAAAGAAATGTAAATTAATAACTAAAAGTTAACTTCGGTTAGGTTAGGTTAGGTTAGGTTAGGTTAGGTTAGGTTAGGTTAGGTTAGGTTAGGTTAGGTTAGGTTAGGTTAGGTTAGGTTAGGTTTTTTTTTTTTTTTTTTTTTTTTTTTTTTTTTTTTTTTTTTTCTCCGTCCCCTAACTAAAGTCAGAGACTTTGTGTATCCTTAGTCTGTATACTTACTCCTGTCTAACTTACTCCTTCTTTGGGAGTTTATTGTGTTCCTAACTCCTTCGTAGGGAGATGCTACTTATGGCCTAGCTATTTTTATTTTAGGGGTTTTCATTTATTTATTTATCTTTAGGTGTTTACATATTCTTATTCTATCTTATATCTATTGATTCTAAATTACAATTATTACGAAGTTACTTACGTTTCTAAACTTATATAATCTAAGGTTATATAGTTTAGACTAACTTATTGCTACTTATTCCTATTTATAACGCTTATTGCTACTTTTTTACAGAAACTTATGAATTTAGGCCTTATATTCTTATCTTTAATTATCCTACTTATATTATCTATGTTTATGTCTATTCCTAACTCTTGTTCTATGTTAAACCTATCGACTATATGTACAGGGCATTCAGTTATTGCGTGTATTATCGACTCGCTCACCGCAGGGTCACATATGCATGCCGGGCTCTCCTTGCACTTGAATCGGTTCAAGTACTCAGAGAACCCGCCATGCCCAGTGAACACCTGCGTCGTGATCGGGTCGATCGCAATTTTACACACCAGCCTGTGGGCCTCCACAGCGTCGGGGAAGAAGAGCTTTGTGGTAGACGCGGTTTCCCCCGTCACGTAGCGCCCGTTCCATTCCTCAACCGACTCCTTACGGATTTGACTTTTGATGAATGAAACGGGACATCTACCGTAATGGGGCCGCGTCTTCAGCTTCAGTGCAGCATCCTTCGCGAGCTCGTCTGCGCGCTCGTTTCCCTGCAATCCTGCGTGAGCCTTGATCCAAAATAATTTAATTATTTGGCTGCGTTCGCTTGCCTGTTGTAAGTTTTTGTTTATCTCGAACGCTAGGGGATGCAGGGAGACGCCGCTCGCTACGGTTTCTAGCGCTGCCCTCGAGTCGCTCAGGATGCTGCACTGCGCCTTTCCACTTTTTACTGCTTCCTCCACGGCCCTGTGGAGGGCCAGTAGCTCTGCCTGGTAGACGGTGCAGAAGGATTCCAGTTTCATTTTAATAGATTTTTTCTCCGCGGCGTTTTCCCAAATGGAAACCGCCGCTCCGACTTTCCCTTCAATTTTGCTTCCGTCTGTAAACAGACTGAAGCTGGCATCCGTGATCTGGTTCACTTCTGCACCGTCCACCACGCATTGGTAGTGCACCCTTCCTCTTCGCGCTGGATGGTCAAGGCTCCCGAAGGCCTCAGGACGCTCCACCTCCCGGTCTCCAACTGCCCGCAGGGAGTAGCCCCTCTTGACTTCGTACAGGGAAGCATTTTCCCTGGCCCGAATGTCGAGGGGCAGTATCCCTGCGAGCAGTAGGGCCGAGTTTAGGGAGACCGTCCTGTAGGCCTTCGTGAGCTTTTGCGCGAAGCCTCGCTGTACGACGGCGAGCTGCTTTTTCGCGCCGAGCTTCTGCGCGGCTGGAGCCCAAACACTCGCGGCATATAAAATTGTCGGCTCTACCACCGCCGTGTATAGTAATTTTATCACCTCTGGCCCCAAGCCCCACTGAAGTCTCGCCGCCCTGGAAAGCCGGTTGTAGAAGGCGAGCGCCTTCCTACACACCTCGGTTAGGTGCGCCTTAAAGGTGAGCCCACTGTCGATGGTAACCCCTAAAATTTTTATTTGTTTTTCCAGGCCAATGTCGACCCCGCCCATGTGGAGGATTGGGGAATCGTACTTGAGTTTGCGCGTCAACACCATTGCCTTTGTCTTGTGGGGAGCGAATTTTAACTTGTTTCTGATTCCCCAGTCCCTCACATAGGCGAGTGCTTCATTGGCCTGGCGTTGGATTTCGGCCATCTTGTCCCCGTCGAACGCGAGCACCACATCATCCGCAAATGCTTGGCAGTAACATCCCCGCCCGTCCAGTCCGGATAGTAGTGGGTCGAGGAGCAGGTTCCAGAACGTCGGGCCTCCAATAGAGCCCTGGACGCATCCCTTGGAGGTCCATCTCTCCGACTCCTCCCCTGCATACCTTACCTTAACTTTCCTGCTCTCGAGGTAGCTATCTATCACCCTTCGGATGTTGACCGGACAGTCTTCCTCCGACAGTCTGACTCTTATAGCCGGCCACCAGGCGCTGTCGAAGGCTCCCTCTATGTCCAATGATATTACCACTACGATCTTTTTATCCTTTATTTTATTTCTTATGTGTTTCATTAGGACATAGAGGGAGTCCTCGGTACTCCTTTGGGGCATAAAGCCAAACTGCCGGGGGTTCATCCTCGGGTGAAGATGCCACCTCACCCGGCCCACCACCATCTTCTCCAGTATTTTTCCCATCACTGGCAAAAGGCCTATAGGTCTGTAGGACTTGATATGTGTATAGTCCTCCTTGGCAGGCTTACGGAGGATGATGACCGTAGCCTCCTTCCAGGTGGTCGGGAAGTGGCCAAGTTCTAGGCACTTATTCGCCAGTGATAGGAACAATCCCGGGTGGCTGTCGATCACTTTCTTGCAGATATCTGCTGTCAGCCCGTCTGCTCCCGGGGCCTTCTTTGGGTTGAAGCTGTTTGTAGCCGCGTGTAGTTCATCGATTGTAAATGGTGGGTCATGGATCTCAGCATTGACTACGTCATTTACTCGAGCGGCTGCTTCTCTTACTCTCTGGTGGTCTGAGTTGTCTTCCAGCAGATTATCTTCCGGGTAGAATGTCACTGCCAGCAAATCCACCGACTCTTTCGCACTGAGGATCAGTCCTTTGTTCTTCAATGGCAGGTCTTCATGCCTTTTGGACACTTTACCGATACATCTGTACATTCCGTTCCAGATGTTCTCCTTGTTCTGTGTTTTACAAAACTCCTTCCAGCTGTCTACTTGTGCCTTCTTGGCTTCTAATTCATATTTTTCTTTTGATTGCAGGTACTCAGCGACGACCTTGGATCTTCGGACCGGCGCTGCACATCGGATTCTTCTCTTCCTGGTGGTGACTTCTTTCTTCATCCTGGCGAGCTCCTTGGACCACCATGGTAAGTTCATTTTATTTTTAATTTGTATAGTTGGTATAGTCTCTGCACATGTTTCTGTAATTACTTCTATATATTTATTTACTATGTTGTCTACTTCTATTTTGTTTCTGATTTTGTTTATTTCTTGTTCATTAATTTGTTTTTCTGTTATAATTTGTCCTAATTTATTGTCAAACGCGTTCCAATTTGCTTTCTTTGTATTGTATTTTCTTGTAGTTTTTGAATTTTGTTTTCCATATTTTATTTTTGTTCCGTTAATTTTAAGTGTTATGCTGTTGTGGTCTGAGCTCGCCATCGTGGTATCCACCTTCCAGTCCTCCACCAGGTTGAGAAGGTCCTCCGTGCACGCCGTCACATCTATAAAGCTTGTCAGGAGCTTATCTCCTCTGACAGTTTCGAAAGTTGGTAAAAGGCCGTCGTTGAGCACCTGCAATCCATGCTCCTCCAGCATCCCTGCCATCGCTTCTCCCCTGGAGTCAGTGTCCCCGCTGCCCCACCACACGCTTTTGGCGTTGGTGTCGCCCCCTGCGAGGATTCTATGGGGTCCCAGTTTTGCAACTATGTTCCCCAGTTGCTCCAGGTATGGCCCTATGGGTTTGTCGGGTTCAAAGTAGAACGAGATGACCACTATATCTCGGGCTCCGGTTTGGATCTTCACCACCGTGATGTTAGTGGTGGTGAGGGTCGGACATTGGGTCACGGTCAGGTCGTCATTGAATACCGCAATGGCTGACTTGACCGCGGCCCCCTGTCCGTTTTCGCCCTGGAAGATCCTCACCCCCCGGTGGTCCCTCATTCTACCTTGACCCCCCACGTAAGGCTCCTGAAGTAGCGCGAAGTCGACCTTTCGTTGCTTGGCCTCCAGAAGAAACTCCAGCGTAGCTAGTTGTTTCCTCTGGAGGTTTGCTTGCGCAACGAATGTCGGCCCCGCACCCGCTGGGGAAACAGTCTGATCTGGGTTCCTGGGATCCACCTTAGCAATATGCTACGGCAGATCTCGCCAGGGTATCCCACTTCCTCCTCACAGGGCACTCTGGGCTAAAGGCATTATGTTCGGCTCCACCCAACTTGGCTTTCGCGCAATTGCAGCACGTCGGGGGTACCCTTGCCAACCAGTCGGCACATTCCGACCTGTGGTGAGCACCCCCGCAGTGACTGCACGCGTCCACCTGTTCCCGGCAGAACCGCTTTCCATGCCCGTAGCCCAGGCACCGGGAGCACTGAATCAGGGGGGACTGATCCTCTACCCTGACCCTTTGCATGTCGATGTGGACCGACCCCGCCCCTGTGAGCCGCCCCCACACCGCCGGCGGTACTTGGACCGCGACGTGGGATGCATGCGGGTTCCTCGCCTTTCTCCTAAATCTGACCTTTAGGCTCGCGCCATCACCGCACGCATCCCCCAGCAGATCCTTATTTTGAGTGATGAGGGCTCGCGTTATGTCCTCGTCCTTGTTGTAATTGAGGACATCTCTCAGCAGGACCATAGGTTCCTTATTCTTCACGTCCTCTATGTTTAGTCCCTTCCCTACTGTTCTTATTCTTTCTTTAATCTTTCTTATTTCCTCCTTTGACTTGCACCCAATGATTACCTTCCTATCCTTTGCTTTCCGGATCCTGTCAATTTTTGTCCCTTCCTCTCTTGCGTTGAGAGTCGTTCTTAGTTTTTCCATCACTTCTTCTCCTGTTATCCCCTCGTCTGATGCCGTTATCGCTATTGAGTGGATTTCGGCGTCTAATTGTTCCCCTTTTTTGGGGCCCATCAATGCCGCGGCATAACTTTTCCCGTCTTTTATTTCTTCCCTATGTAACTTTATTTCCTCTCTTAGCTTTCCCATCTCTTCTTTACTTTCTTCTAGCATTTTGCTATGTTCGTCTAATTTTTTAACTAGTGTTTCCTGTGTCCATTTCTCCTTTTCGGTTTCCGTCTTTTTTATTTTGGGGTCCGGGCTTTGGGTCAAGTCTCTTACTTCCTTTCTCAGTTCTTTTTTCCTTTCCGTTTCACTCTCCGTAACTAATTTAAATAATTTTTCACTTGCTTCCAACACTTCATTTTTAATCTCTGTTTTAATATTTCTGCTATTGCTTATCTGTAGTTTTATTTTTATTAAGCATGCTTTGGCCTCTGCTACCCTATTCATACTCCCGGCATTCCCGGGCGGCGAGGTTGTCAGTATTCCCTTTTTTGTTTGCGCTTTTGTATCAGTCAGGAGACCCCTGGGTTTTGGTTTCGCAGGCCCGGCTGGGCCTGTTCCGTCTGGTTTTTCCATCTGGGCCTCCAGACTCAGCCGCGCCTGCGCAACCTTTGTCCCTGTGGTTTCCATTGGGCTTCGTACTTTTTCCGGGGTTTTACTCTTTTCCCTGGTATCTTTTGCCGGTGTGCGGAATCCGAACATTTTAGTTTAGGGCCAGAGGTGGTGTTAGGGGACTCGTCAATTGTATTATTCCTGCAAGTGTAAGGGGCTTGCAGGATTTCAATATATTTTATCTTAAGGAGTTTTAAGTCTTAAGAGTCTTAAATATGGGTTAAAAGTGTTAAAAGAATGCGTTAAGTTACAATTCCTACAAGTGTAGAGGGCTTGTAGGAAGTTTTTGATTAATTTTCGTCTGGGTTAGTGAGTGTAAAGGCTCACTAACTGTCAATAATTAAATACTAATACCTATTTCTTTTTCAGGTGCCGGTATTGAGCAGCTCGTCGTGTCCAGCAAGGTGATTTCCCGAGTTTGAGTCAGGTAAGTACAACTTAATTTATTCTTTTTTGTCGCCCGATACAATATACAGTAAAAAAAAAAAAAAAAAAAAAAAAAAAAAAAAAAAAAAAAAAAAAAAAAAATTTTAAAATTATTAAATAATAGTGTCTTAAATTTATTTATCCTATTTGGGGGGGCGTTGACTTAATGTCAATTCTTAAAATTAATCTTAGTAGCTACTTATTGACTATTTAGACTAATTTCCGTCCCCAAAAATTTTTCTTAGTTCGTAATAAAAATTCAAAAAATTTTGAAAATTTTTTGGCCTCAATTTGGGCGGACTGTTTGAAAGGCCTTCGGACGCTGAGTCCAACAAGCCCAAACTCGGGTATTCTATCGTAAAGGACAGACGAGATACAGAGGCTTCAAATTTTTCAATATGGCGGCCGGATTTTGGTTTTTGCCTGTTTCTTGGGCCTCTAATGCTCGATTTTACCCGAGTTTAGGCTCGTTTGACTCGTCGTGACCTCGCGGATAAGTCAGGGTTGTCAGTACCAAAAAATTTTTGAGAAATTTTTGGGTCTCTTTTTGGGTCCTATAATAGGGGCCTGGTCTTATTGATATTGGCATCCAAAACCGAAACTCTCCACGACCAATAGTTTCCGAGATATACGGGTTTGAATTTTTTCAAAATGGCGGCCAAGTTGTCAGAATTCTTCCAATTTCTTCTCTATTCGTCGTAGAGAGCCCGTGTTTGGGCTCGAAATTTGTCGCTTTTTGAGTTCTACACTTCTGTGCCACCAAAATAATTTAATATTTATTAGGAAAGAAATTATGGGTAAAATTATGGAAAAATTTGTTTTGCTCAAAAACTACTCGCTATAAAATTTTGGAAAAAACGCTAAAATTACTGTTAAATAGGGGTCTATTTTTGGGAATGTTAAAGAATCTAAAAAGTCAACGAAAAGGGTGAGCACGTGTTTTTAAATTTTTGGTTTTTTGGTTATAATTCAAAATTTACACATATGAAAAATCTAAAATTTTGGTAAAGGGTTCTTTGTACCTATACCCTTCTGGCAAAATTACAGAAATGCTATGTTGCCGATTTAGATTTCCTTAAATTTACAGTTAAATTTTTAAAATTTTACAAATTTTTGCTAAATCGCTTACTGTGCTAGAATTCGACTTCTTTTTTCCTGTTTTCAGGTTGATCTGTGCTCCTGCTCACGTCAGCCAGCTGATCCAGTCACCAGAAGTTGCCGCCCGCAGCCAGAAGTCAGACCTCGTGGCCACGTGGTGGTTGTTTTTTTCTTAATAACTTCGCGAGTTCCAATCGGCTCGCGGAAAGAGGGGTGTCGGATGCGGCTTCTTGAGGGCTACACGGCCGCACCAAAAAACTGGTATGTCGTCGATCGTAATCTCGAGCGCCAGGCCGAAAACTACTTTCCTAACCTCAAAATGAGGTTATTTTCGTTTAAAAGTTTTAGATGTCGCACATCCGGGTCTTGTCACTTGTTTCACTGTATGGGGCTTCACTTCCCGCACAATTTGACGTATCACACGTTAAAATCGCGGCACTTTTTCTTATTTTAGCGATTTTTTCGGTACGGAGCTCCGTAAAAACACTGCTCTTTCGACCGCGGATCGAGTGCGACTGGTTAGGTTAGGTTAGGTTAGGTTAGGTTAGGTTAGGTTAGGTTAGGTTAGGTTAGGTTAGGTTAGGTTAGGTTAGGTTAGGTTAGGTTAGGTTAGGTTAGGTTAGGTTAGGTTAGGTTAGGTTAGGTTAGGTTAGGTTAGGTTAGGTTAGGTTAGGTTAGGTTAGGTTAGGTTAGGTTAGGTTAGGTTAGGTTAGGTTAGGTTAGGTTAGGTTAGGTTAGGTTAGGTTAGGTTAGGTTAGGTTAGGTTAGGTTAGGTTAGGTTAGGTTAGGTTAGGTTAGGTTAGGTTAGGTTAGGTTAGGTTAGGTTAGGTTAGGTTAGGTTAGGTTAGGTTAGGTTAGGTTAGGTTAGGTTAGGTTAGGTTAGGTTAGGTTAGGTTAGGTTAGGTTAGGTTAGGTTAGGTTAGGTTAGGTTAGGTTAGGTTAGGTTAGGTTAGGTTAGGTTAGGTTAGGTTAGGTTAGGTTAGGTTAGGTTAGGTTAGGTTAGGTTAGGTTAGGTTAGGTTAGGTTAGGTTAGGTTAGGTTAGGTTAGGTTAGGTTAGGTTAGGTTAGGTTAGGTTAGGTTAGGTTAGGTTAGGTTAGGTTAGGTTAGGTTAGGTTAGGTTAGGTTAGGTTAGGTTAGGTTAGGTTTTTTTTTTTTTTTTTTTTTTTTTTTTTTTTTTTTTCTCCGTCCCCTAACTAAAGTCAGAGACTTTGTGTATCCTTAATCTGTATACTTACTCCTATCTAACGTACTCCTTCTTTGGGAGTTTATTGTGTTCCTAACTCCTTCGTAGGGAGATGCTACTTATGGCCTAGCTATTCTTAATTTAGGGGTTTTCATTCATTTATTTATCTTTAACTTTTTACATATTCTTATTCTATCTTATATCTATTAACTCTAAATTACAATTAATACTAAGTTACTTACGTTTCTAAACTTATATAATCTAAGGTTATATAGTTTAGACTAACTAATTGCTACTTATTCCTATTTATAACGCTTATTGCTACTTTCTTACAAAAACTTATGAATTTAGGCCTTATATTCTTATCTTTAATTATCCTACTTATATTATCTATGTTTATGTCTATTCCTAACTCTTGTTCTATGTTAAACCTATCGACTATATATACAGGGCATTCAGTTATTGCGTGTATTATCGACTCGCTCACCGCAGGGTCACATATGCATGCCGGGCTCTCCTTGCACTTGAATCGGTTCAAGTACTCGGAGAACCCGCCATGCCCAGTGAACACCTGCGTCGTGATCGGGTCGATCGCAATTTTACACACCAGCCTGTGGGCCTCCACAGCGTCGGGGAAGAAGAGCTTTGTGGTAGACGCGGTTTCCCCCGTCACGTAGCGCCCGTTCCATTCCTCAACCGACTCCTTACGGATTTGACTTTTGATGAATGAAACGGGACATCTACCGTAATGGGGCCGCGTCTTCAGCTTCAGTGCAGCATCCTTCGCGAGCTCGTCTGCGCGCTCGTTTCCCTGCAGTCCTGCGTGAGCCTTGATCCAAAATAATTTAATTATTTGGCTGCGTTCGCTTGCCTGTTGTAATTTTTTGTTTATCTCGAACGCTAGGGGATGCAGGGAGACGCCGCTCGCTACGGTTTCTAGCGCTGCCCTCGAGTCGCTCAGGATGCTGCACTGCGCCTTTCCACTTTTTACTGCTTCCTCCACGGCCCTGTGGAGGGCCAGTAGCTCTGCCTGGTAGACGGTGCAGAAGGATTCCAGTTTCAATTTAATTGATTTTTTCTCCGCGGCGTTTTCCCAAATGGAAACCGCCGCTCCGACTTTCCCTTCAATTTTGCTTCCGTCTGTAAACAGACTGAAGCTGGCATCCGTGATCTGGTTCACTTCTGCACCGTCCACCACGCATTGGTAGTGCACCCTTCCTCTTCGCGCTGGATGGTCAAGGCTCCCGAAGGCCTCAGGACGCTCCACCTCCCGGTCTCCAACTGCTCGCAGGGAGTAGCCCCTCTTGACTTCGTACAGGGAAGCATTTTCCCTGGCCCGAATGTCAAGGGGCAATATCCCTGCGAGCAGTAGGGCCGAGTTTAGGGAGACCGTCCTGTAGGCCTTCGTGAGCTTTTGCGCGAAGCCTCGCTGTACGACGGCGAGCTGCTTTCTAACGCCGAGCTTCTGCGCGGCTGGAGCCCAAACACTCGCGGCATATAAAATTATCGGCTCTACCACCGCCGTGTAAAGTAATTTTATCACCTCTGGCCCCAAGCCCCACTGAAGTCTCGCCGCCCTGGAAAGCCGGTTGTAGAAGGCGAGCGCCTTCCTACACACCTCGGTTAGGTGCGCCTTAAAGGTGAGCCCACTGTCGATGGTAACCCCTAAAATTTTTATCTGTTTTTCCAGGCCAATGTCGACCCCGCCCATGTGGAGGATTGGGGAATCGTACTTGAGTTTGCGCGTCAACACCATTGCCTTGGTTTTATGGGGAGCGAATTTTAACTTGTTTCTGATTCCCCAGTCCCTCACATAGGCGAGTGCTTCATTGGCCTGGCGTTGGATTTCGGCCATCTTGTCTCCGTCGAACGCGAGCACCACATCATCCGCAAATGCTTGGCAGTAACATCCTCGCCCGTCCAGTCCTGATAGTAGTGGGTCGAGGAGCAGGTTCCAAAACGTCGGGCCTCCAATAGAGCCCTGGACGCATCCCTTGGAGGTCCATCTCTCAGACTCCTCCCCTGCATACCTTACCTTGACTTTCCTGCTCTCGAGGTAGCTATCTATCACCCTTCGGATGTTGACCGGACAGTCTTCCTCCGACAGTCTGACTCTTATGGCCGGCCACCAGGCGCTGTCGAAGGCTCCCTCTATGTCCAATGATATTACCACTACGATCTTTTTGTTCTTTATTTTATTTCTTATGTGTTTCATTAGGACATAGAGGGAGTCCTCGGTACTCCTTTTGGGCATAAAGCCAAACTGCCGGGGGTTCATCCTCGGGTGAAGATGCCACCTCACCCGGCCCACCACCATCTTCTCCAGTATTTTTCCCATCACCGGCAAAAGGCCTATAGGTCTGTAGGACTTGATATGTGTGTAGTCCTCCTTGGCAGGCTTACGGAGGATGATGACCGTAGCCTCCTTCCAGGTGGTCGGGAAGTGGCCAAGTTCTAGGCACTTATTCGCCAGTGATAGGAACAATCCCGGGTGGCTGTCGATCACTTTCTTGCAGATATCTGCTGTCAGCCCGTCTGCTCCCGGGGCCTTCTTTGGGTTGAAGCTGTTTGTAGCCGCGTGTAGTTCATCGATTGTAAATGGTGGGTCATGGATCTCAGCATTGACTACGTCATTTACTCGAGCGGCTGCTTCTCTTACTCTCTGGTGGTCTGAGTTATCTTCCAGCAGATTATCTTCCGGGTAGAATGTCACTGCCAGCAAATCCACCGACTCTTTCGCGCTGAGGATCAGTCCTTTGTTCTTCAATGGCAGGTCTTCATGCCTTTTGGACACTTTACCGATACATCTGTACATACCGTTCCAGATGTTCTCCTTGTTCTGTATCTTACAAAACTCCTTCCAGCTGTCTATTTGTGCCTTCTTGGCTTCTAATTCATATTTTTCTTTTGATTGCAGGTACTCAGCGACGACCTTGGATCTTCGGACCGGCGCTGCACATCGGATTCTTCTCTTCCTGGTGGTGACTTCTTTCTTCATCCTGGCGAGCTCCTTGGACCACCATGGTAAGTTCATTTTGTTTTTAACTTGTATAGTTGGTATAGTCTCTACGCATGTTTCTGTAATTACTTCTATATATTTATTTACTATGTTGTCTATTTCTATTTTGTTTCTGATTTTGTTTATTTCTTGTTCATTAATTTGTTTTTCTGTTATAATTTGTTCTAATTTATTGTCAAACGCGTTCCAATTTGCTTTCTTTGTATTGTATTTTCTTGTAGTTTTTGAATTTTGTTTTCCATATTTTATTTTTGTTCCGTTAATTTTAAGTGTTATGCTGTTGTGGTCTGAGCTCGCCATCGTGGTATCCACCTTCCAGTCCTCCACCAGGTTGAGAAGGTCCTCCGTGCACGCCGTCACATCTATAAAGCTTGTCAGGAGCTTATCTCCTCTGACAGTTTCGAAAGTTGGTAAAAGGCCGTCGTTGAGCACCTGCAATCCGTGCTCCTCCAGCATCCCTGCCATCGCTTCTCCCCTGGAGTCAGTGTCCCCGCTGCCCCACCACACGCTTTTGGCGTTGGTGTCGCCCCCTGCAAGGATTCTATGGGGTCCCAGTTTTGCAACTATGTTCCCCAGTTGCTCCAGGTATGGCCCTATGGGTTTGTCGGGTTCAAAGTAGAACGAGATGACCACTATATCTCGGGCTCCGGTTCGGATCTTCACCACCGTGATGTTAGTGGTGGTGAGGGTCGGACATTGGGTCACGGTCAGGTCGTCATTGAATACCGCAATGGCTGACTTGACCGCGGCCCCCTGTCCGTTGTCACCCTGGAAGATCCTCACCCCCCGGTGGTCCCTCATTCTACCTTGACCCCCCACGTAAGGCTCCTGAAGTAGCGCGAAGTCGACCTTTCGTTGCTTGGCCTCCAGAAGAAACTCCAGCGTTGCTAGTTGTTTCCTCTGGAGGTTTGCTTGCGCAACGAATGTCGGCCCCGCACCCGCTGGGGAAACAGTCTGATCTGGGTTCCTGGGATCCACCTTAGCAATATGCTACGGCAGATCTCGCCAGGGTATCCCACTTCCTCCTCACAGGGCACTCTGGGCTAAAAGCATTATGTTCGGCTCCACCCAACTTGGCTTTCGCGCAATTGCAGCACGTCGGGGGTACCCTTGCCAACCAGTCGGCACATTCCGACCTGTGGTGAGCACCCCCGCAGTGACTGCACGCGTCCACCTGTTCCCGGCAGAACCGCTTTCCATGCCCGTAGCCCAGGCACCGGGAGCACTGAATCAGGGGGGACTGATCCTCTACCCTGACCCTTTGCATGTCGATGTGGACCGACCCCGCTCCTGTAAGCCGCCCCCACACTGCCGGCGGTACTTGGACCGCGACGTGGGATGCATGCGGGTTCCTCGCCTTTCTCCTAAATCTGACCTTTAGGCTCGCGCCATCCCCGCACGCATCCCCCAGCAGATCCTTATTTTGAGTGATGAGGGCTCGCGTTATGTCCTCGTCCTTGTTGTAATTGAGGACATCTCTCAGCAGGACCATAGGTTCCTTATTCTTCACGTCCTCTATGTTTAGTCCCTTCCCTACTGTTCTTATTCTTTCTTTAATCTTTCTTATTTCCTCCTTTGACTTGCACCCAATGATTACCTTCCTATCCTTTGCTTTCCGGATCCTGTCAATTTTTGTCCCTTCCTCTCTTGCGTTGAGAGTCGTTCTTAATTTTTCCATAACTTCTTCTCCTGTTATCCCCTCGTCTGATGCCGTTATCGCTATTGAGTGGATTTCGGCGTCTATTTGTTCCCCTTTTTTGGGGCCCATCAATGCCGCGGCATAACTTTTCCCGTCTTTTATTTCTTCCCTATGTAACTTTATTTCCTCTCTTAGCTTTCCCATCTCTTCTTTACTTTTTTCTAGCATTTTGCTATGTTCGTCTAATTTTTTAACAAATGTTTCCTGTGTCCATTTCTCCTTTTCGGTTTCCGTCTTTTTTGTTTTGGGATCCGGGCTTTGGGTCAAGTCTCTTACTTCCTTTCTCAGTTCTTTTTTCCTTTCCGTTTCACTCTCCGTAACTAATTTGAATAGTTTTTCACTTGCTTCCAACACTTCATTTTTTATCTCTGTTTTAATATTTCTGCTATTGCTTATCTGTAGTTTTATTTTTATTAAGCATGCTTTGGCCTCTGCTACCCTATTCATACACCCGGCATTCCCGGGCGGCGAGGTTGTCAGTATTCCCTTTTTTGTTTGCCCTTTTGTGTCAGTCAGGAGACCCCTGGGTTTTGGTTTCGCAGGCCCGGCTGGGCCTGTTCCGTCTGGTTTTTCCATCTGGGACTCCAGACTCAGCCGCGCCTGCGCAACCTTTGTCCCTGTGGTTTCCATTGGGCTTCGTACTTTTTCCGGGGTTTTACTCTTTTCCCTGGTATCTTTTGCCGGTGTGCGGAATCCGAACATTTTAGTTTAGGGCCAGAGGTGGTGTTAGGGGACTCGTCAATTGTATTATTCCTGCAAGTGTAAGGGGCTTGCAGGATTTCAATATATTTTGTCTTAATGAGTTTTACGTCTTAAGAGTCTTAAGTTATAATTCCTACAAGTGTAGAGGGCTTGTAGGAAGTTTTTGAATAATTTTCGTCTGGGTTAGTGAGTGTAAAGGCTCACTAATTGTCAATAATTAGATACTAATACCTATTTCTTTTTCAGGTGCCGGTATTGAGCAGCTCGTCGTGTCCAGCAAGGTGATTTCCCGAGTGTGAGTCAGGTAAGTACAACTTTATTTATTCTCTTTTGTCGCCCGATACAATATACAGTAAAAAAAAAATTTTTTAAATTATTAAATAATAGTGTCTTAAATTTATTTATCCTATTAGGGGGGCGTTGACTTAGTGTCAATTCTTAAAATTAGTCTTAGTAGCTACTTATTGACTATTTAGACCAATTTCCGTCCCTGAATATTTTTCTTAGTTCGTAATAAAGAATTTTAAAAATTTTGAAAATTTTTGGCCTCAATTTGAGCGGACTGTTTGAAAGGCCTTCGGACGCTGATTCCAACAAGCCCAAACTCGGGTATTCTATCGTAAGGGACAGACGAGATACAGAGGTTTCAAATTTTTCAATATGGCGGCCGGATTTTGGTTTTTGCCTGTTTCTTGGGCCTATGTTGCTCGATTTTACCCGAGTTTAGGCTCGTTTGACTCGTCGTGACCTCGCGGATAAGTCAGGGTTGTCAGTACCAAAAAATTTTTAAGAAATTTTTGGGTGTCTTTTTGGGTCCTATAATAGGGGCCTGGTCTTATTGATATTGGCATCCAAAACCGAAACTCTCCACGACCAATAGTTTCCGAGATATACGGGTTTGAATTTTTTCAAAATGGCGGCCAAGTTGTCAGAAATCTTCCAATTTCTTCTCTATTCGTCGTAGAGAGCCCGTGTTTGGGCTCGAAATTTGTCACTTTTTGGGTTCTACACTTCTGTGCCACCAAAATAATTTAATATTTATTAGGAAAGTAATTATGGGTAAAATTAAAGAAAATTTTGTTTTGCTCAAAAACTACTCGCTATAAAAATTTGGAAAAAACGCTAAAATTACTGTTAAATAATGGTCTATTTTTGGGAATGTTAAAGAATCTAAAAAGTCAACGAAAAGGGTAAGCACGTGTTATTAAATTTTTAGTTTTTTGGTTATAGTTCAAAAATTACACATATGAAAAATCTAAAATTTTGGTAAAGGGTTCTTTGTACCTATACCCTTCTGGCAAAATTACAAAAATGCTATGTTACCGATTTAGATTTCCTTAAATTTACAGTTAAATTTTGAAAATTTTACAAATTTTTGCTAAATCGCTTACTGTGCTAGAGTTCGACTTCTTTCTTCCTGTTTTCAGGTTGATCCGTGTTTCTGCTCACGTCAGCCAGCTGATCCAGTCCCCAGAAGTTGCCGCCCGCAGCCAGAAGTCAGACCTCGTGGCCACGTGGTGGTTGTTTTTTTCTTAATAACTCCGCGAGTTCCAATCGGCTCGCGGAAAGAGGGGTGTCGTTAGATGCGGCTCCTTGAGGGCTACACGGCCGCACCAAAAAACTGGTATGTCGTCGATCGTAATCTCGAGCGCCAGGCAAAAAACTACTTTCCTAACCTCAAAATGAGGTTATTTTCGTTGAAAAGTTTTAAATGTCGCACATCCGGGTCTTGTCACTTATTTCACTGTATGGGGCTTCACTTCCCGCACAATTTGACGTATCACACGTTAAAATCGCGGCACTTTTTCTTATTTTAACGATTTTTTCGGTACGGAGCTCCGTAAAAACACTGCTCTTTCGACCGCGGATCGAGTGCGACTGGTTAGGTTAGGTTAGGTTAGGTTAGGTTAGGTTAGGTTAGGTTAGGTTAGGTTAGGTTAGGTTAGGTTAGGTTAGGTTAGGTTAGGTTAGGTTAGGTTAGGTTAGGTTAGGTTAGGTTAGGTTAGGTTAGGTTAGGTTAGGTTAGGTTAGGTTAGGTTAGGTTAGGTTAGGTTAGGTTAGGTTAGGTTAGGTTAGGTTAGGTTAGGTTAGGTTAGGTTAGGTTAGGTTAGGTTAGGTTAGGTTAGGTTAGGTTAGGTTAGGTTAGGTTAGGTTAGGTTAGGTTAGGTTAGGTTAGGTTAGGTTAGGTTAGGTTAGGTTAGGTTAGGTTAGGTTAGGTTAGGTTAGGTTAGGTTAGGTTAGGTTAGGTTAGGTTAGGTTAGGTTAGGTTAGGTTAGGTTAGGTTAGGTTTTTTTTTTTTTTTTTTTTTTTTTATTGGGGCGTTTAGCCCCTCTCGTTCCCCTAACTTAGGTCAGAGTCATTTCATGCCTATTTCTCTTTTGATACTTACTCCTATCTACTGTCCCTGTCTCCTTCGTTGGGAGATCCTGCTTATGGCCTATCTCCTTCGTAGGGAGGTCCTACTTATGGCCTAATTCCCTATCTATGGGGTTTATTTTATTTTTATTTAATTTTTCTATTTTGTGTACATTTTTCTTATAACTATCTTATTCTAGGTAATAAATTCTATATACATTTAGTTTTGCTTATTGCTAGAGTGATATAATCTTAAAATTATATACTTAGCCTAACTTATTTCTACTTATTCCTATTTATTACACTTAATGCTACTTTTTTACAATATTTTAAGAATTTATACCTAGTATTCTTATCTCTAATTAATATTTTAAAATTATTTACATTTATATTTATATCTAGTTCGTTTTCAATATTATATCGATCAAGTAGATGTACAGGGCATTCTACTAGTGCGTGTACGATCGACTCGCCCACGGCTGGGTCACAGATGCATGCCGGACTCTCCTTGCACTTGAATCGATTCAGGTACTCGGAGAACCCGCCATGCCCCGTAAAGACCTGTGTCGTGACCGGGTCGATCGCAACTTTGCGTACCAGTTGATGGGCCTCCACAGCGTCGGGGAAGAAGAGCTTTGTGGTCGACGCGGTTTCCCCCATCATGTAGCGCCCGTTCCATTCGTCAACAGACTCCTTTCGGATTTGTCTTTTGACGAACGAGACGGGACATCTGTCATAATGGGGCCTCGTCTTTAGCCTCAGTGCAGCATCCTTCGCGAGCTCGTCTGCCCGTTCATTTCCCTGCAGCCCCGCGTGTGCCTTTATCCAAAATAATTTAATTATTTTGCCGCGTTCTTTGGCTGTTTGCAAACTGCAGTTAATTTCGAACGCAAGGGGATGCAAGGAAATGCCGCTTGCAACAGTTTCCAGCGCGGCTCTCGAGTCGCTCAGGATGCTGCACTGTGGCCTCCCACTTTTCACCGCTTCTTCCACGGCTCTGTGCAGGGCCAACAGTTCCGCCTGATAAACGGTGCAGAAGTTGTCCAGTTTTAGCTTTACGCATTTCTTTTCGGCGGCGTTCTCCCATATGGAGACCGCCGCTCCAACCCTGCCCTCGATCTTACTCCCGTCCGTATAAATGTTGTAGCCAGTATTAGCTAACTGGTCAACTTCTGCACCGTTCTGCAGGCACTGGTAGCGAACTGCACCTCTCTGCGCTGGGTGTTTAAGTCTCTCGAAGGCCACAGGACGCTCCACCTCCCGATCTCCCACTGCCCGCCGCGAGTATCCCCTCCTGACCTCGTACAGGGAAGCATTTTCCCTGACTCGAATGTCAAGAGGGAGTATCCCGGCGAGCAGTAGGGCCGAGTTTAGTGAGACCGTCCTGTAGGCCTTCGTGAGCTTTTGCGCGAATCCCCGCTGCACTACAGCGAGCTGCTTTCTTACGCCAAGTTTTTGCGATGCTGGGGCCCAAACACTGGAAGCATATAAAATTATTGGCTCCACAACTGCCATATACAATAACTTTATCACTTCTGGTCCCAAGCCCCATTGCAATTTTGCCGCCCGAGAAAGCTGGTTGTAGAAGGCTATTGCCTTTCTACAAACTTCGGTGACATGCGGCTTGAAGCTCAGCCCGCTATCCACTATCACCCCCAGGATTTTAATTTCTTTCTCCAGGCCAATGTCCACTCCTCCCATGTGAAGGATTGGGGAATCGTACTTCAGCTTCCGCGTCAGCACCATCGCTTTGGTTTTATGGGGTGCGAATTTCAGCTTGTTTCTTATTCCCCAGTCCCTCACATAGGCAAGAGTTTCGTTGGCCTGGCGTTGGATTTTGGCCATTTCATTTCCTTCAAATGCGAGCACTACATCGTCGGCGAACGCCTGACAGTAACTGCCCCTTCTATCGAGATCCGACAGTAGTGGGTCGAGGAGCAGGTTCCAGAAAGTTGGACCTCCAATGGAGCCTTGAACGCATCCTTTGGAGGTCCACCTTTCGCACTCCTCGCCCGCATAGCGAAGCTTTACCTTCCTGCTCTCGAGGTAGCTATCTATCACCCTCCGGATGTTGATCGGGCATCCCTCCTCCGACAGTCTGACTCTAATCGCTGGCCACCAGGCGCTATCGAAGGCTCCCTCTATGTCCAATGATACGATCACAACAATTTTCTTTTCTGTTATTTTTTCGCGTATGTATTTCATTAGGACATAGAGGGAGTCCTCGGTGCTTCTCTGGGGCATAAAGCCAAACTGTCGGGGGTTCATCCTCGGGTGAAGATGCCACCTCACTCGACCCACCACCATCTTTTCCAGAATTTTACCCATCACTGGCAAAAGTCCTATTGGTCTGTAGGACTTCACATTAGTGTAGTCCTCCTTGGCCGGCTTCCTCAGGATGACCACCGTCGCCTCCTTCCAAATCCTAGGGAAGTGGCCAAGTTCCAGACATTTGTTTGCCAGTGATAGGTATAACTCCGGATCTCTGTCGATAGCTCTTTTGCAGATCTCGGCCGTTAAGCCGTCTGCTCCAGGGGCTTTCTTGGGGTTGAAGCTGTATGCAGCCGCATATAGTTCTTCGATTGTAAATGGTGGGTCATGGGTCTCAGCATTGACTACGTCATTTACTCGTGCGGCTGTTTCTCTTATACTCTGGTGGTCTGAGTTGTCTTCCGCTTCATCGTCCCTCGGATAGAACGTCGCTGCCAGGAGCTCAGCCGATTCTTTCGCACTAAGGGTCTGTCCAGCTAGAGTCAATGGCAGGTCTTCCTGTCTCTTCTTAACTTTCCCTATACATCTGTAGACCCCTTCCCATATATTTTCATTATTTTGCGTCTTACAGAATTCTTTCCAGCTATTTATCTGAGCTTTCTTCGCTTCTGTTTCATAATTTTCTTTTGCTTTCAGGTACTCATCGACGACCTTCGATCTTCGTACGGGTGCTGCGCAGCGGATTCTCCGTTTCCTGGTGGTGACTTCCTGCTTCATCTTGGCTAGCTCCTTCGTCCACCAAGGTAAGTTTAGTTTGTTTTTCGTTTTTATTTTAGGTATAGATTTTCCACATGTTTCAATTATTATTTCTATGTAATTTTCTATTGTTTTGTCCAATTCATTTTTGTCGTTTATATTTTTTATATTATTTATGTTTATTCCTTTTTCAGTTATTAATTGTTCCAATTTTTCATTAAAATAATCCCAATTTGCTTTTTTTGTATTATATTTTCTTGTGGTTTTTAATTTTTCTTTCGTATTGTTTATTTTAGTTTTGTTTATTTTAAAGACTATAGAGTTGTGGTCGGAGTTCGCCATTGAGCTATCTACCTTCCAGTCCTCCACCAGGTTCAGGATGTCCGCGGTGCACACCGTTACGTCTATGTGGCTGGCGAGCAGCCTACCTCCCCTCACCGTCTCGAAGGTTGGCCGGAAGCCGTCGTTGAGCACCTGAAGTCCTTGCTCTTCTAGCAGACCTGCCATACACTCCCCTCTGACGTCGGTGTCCGCGCTGCCCCACCAGACGCTCTTAGCGTTGGTGTCGCCCCCCATGAGGATTCTGCGGGATCCCAGTTTTCCAACTATATCCCCCAGTTGCTCCAGGTATGGCTCTATGGGTTTATCGGGTTCAAAGTAGAACGAGATGACCACTATTTCACGGGCTCCGGTTAGGATCTTCACCACCGTGATGTTTGTTGTGGTTAGGGTCGGGCATTGGGTCACGGTCAAGTCGTCATTGAATACTACAATGGCTGACTTGACCACGGCCCCCTGTCCGTTGTCTCCCTGGAAGATCCTAACTCCCCGGTGGTCTCTCATTCTACCTTGTCCCCCCACATACGGCTCCTGGAGTAGCGCAAAGTCAACCTTCCGCTGCTCGGCCTCCAGAAGAAACTCCAGCGTAGCTAGTTGTTTCCTCTGGAGGTTGGCTTGCGCCACGGATGTTGACCCCGCGCCTGCTGAGGGAGTAGTCTGATCTGGGTTCCTGGGATCCACCTTAGCAATACGCTACTGCGGATCTAGCCAGGATTTCCCACTTCCTCCTCACGGGACACTCCGGGCTAAATGCATTGTGCTCGGTTCCGCCCAACTTGGTTTTTGCGCAATTGCAGCACGTCGGGGGCACTCTCGCCAACCAGTCGGCACACTCCGACCTATGGTGAGCTCCCCCGCAGTGGCTGCACGCATCTACCAATTCCCGGCAGAACCTTTTGCCATGCCCATAGCCCAAGCAGCGCGAGCACTGTATCAGAGGGGATTGGTCTTCGACTCTCACCCTCTGTACGTCGATGTGGACTGCTCCGGCCTCCGTGAGTCTCTTCCACACCGACGGTGGCACTTGTACTGCCACGTGGGATGCATGAGGGTTTCTTGCTCTCCTCCTGAATTTGACCCTTAGGCTTTTTTCATCGCCGCATAAATCCCCCAACAGGTCTTTATTTTGGCTGATGAGTGCCCGCACTATGTCCTCGTCTTTGTTATACGCAAGGACATCTTTTAAAAGGACCATTGGATCTTTATTCTTGACCTCTTCCACATTAAGGCCCCTTCCTACTGCCCTTAGTCTGTCCTTTATCCTTCCTATTTCTTCTTTGGATTTACATCCAACTATCACTTTCCTGTCCTTGGCCTTTCTCATCCTATCTATTTTCATTCCCTCTTCTCTGGCATTTAGGGTGGTCCGTATTTTTTCAAATACCTCCTCCCCGGATGCCTTCTCGTCCTCTGCGGTTACCACGATGGAGTGCATTTCCTTTTCTGCCTGTGCCCCCTTTTTGGGCTCCATCACCGCTGCAGCATAGCTTTTCCCCTCCTTCATTTCCTCTCTATGCAATTTTATTTCGTCTTTTAGTTTTTGCATCTCTTCTTTATTCCTTTCCAACATTTCGCTATGCTCCTCTATTTTTTTAATCAGTTGCTCCTGTCCTGTCCAGTCCTTTCCCTCCATTCCTACTTTTCTGGCATGATCAGGGCTCTCTGTCGTGTCTCTTTTTTCTTTCCTTTGTTCTTTCTTTCTCTCCCCTTCACCCTCAATAACCAGTCTATAAAGCCTTTCTGTTGCCTCTAACACGTCTGTTTTTATTTCAGTTTTTAAATTGCGACTGTTATTTATTTGCAACTTAATCTTCATTAGGCATGACTTTGCCTCTGTTGTCCTACTCATGCTTGCAGGCTTTTCGGGTGAAGAGACAGACGGTGTTGGTTTCTTCCCTATCCCCTTTATTTCCAATGGAATACCCCTGGGCTTTGGCCTCGCAGACCCGGCGGAACCCACCCCTTCTGGTTTCTCCATCTGGGATTCCAGGCTCCGCCGCGCCTGCGCGACCTTCGTCCCAGTGTTTTCCATTGGGCTCTGGCTCTTCTCTGGGGATTTACTTTTCTCTCTTTGATCCTTGGCAGGTGTGCGGAAGCCGAACATGATGCTTGGGACCAGAAGCGGTAAGTAATTTAGGGGAACGCGTCAATTTGTTTAAAATCCTGCAGGTGTAGAGGGCCTGCAGGAGGTCAATATATGTGTGTATGTTTGCTAGTGAGTGTAGAGGCTCACTGCGGTCAAGGTAATACGATTTTTAAAAGTTCTTAAAATTTTTAGCAGCTCGCTGCAGCCCAGCGTATCGTCTCAGGTGCAGAAAGTAAATATGTATACAGATTTAGGATAATTTGTTTATCCCAATCTGTGTCAGCAATTTTCTTAGTCTAGACTTACACTAATTTTATACTAATCTATTTTTATTTACAGGTTTGCGGATGGGGCCCAGCACTGTCAACAGTGGTATTCTCCCTTCCAGGGGAGGCGATTGGTGGCCTCAAAAATATTTTTGGGTGGGGGGGGGTAGTGGGGGGGGGGAATTTAGGGATTCTGTTGGGGCAGGATTGTAGACCTCACCGAGCCGGTTCTAATGAACCCAAAGTCGGTGGGTCTACGACTGATAGGTTCGGAGATAGGAATAGGGGGGGTGAGGTAAAATTTTTGGTAGGGATAAGTGGGGGGGGAAGGTTTCGTGGAGAGGCGATTGGTGGCCTCAGAAATATTTTTGGGTGTGGGGGGATGTGGGGGGGGAATTTAGGGATTCTGTCGGGGCAGGATTGTAGCCCTCACCGAGCCGGTTCTAATGAACCCAAGGTCGGTGGGTCTACGACTGATAGGTTCGGAGATAGGAATAGGGGGGGTGAGGTAAAAATTTTGTGGTAGGGATAGGGGGGGGGGAAGGTTTCGTGGGGAGGCGATTTGTGGCCTCAAAAATATTTTTGGGTGTGGGGGGATGTGGGGGGGGAATTTAGGGATTCTGTTGGGGCAGGATTGTAGCCCTCACCGAGCCGGTTCTAATGAACCCAAGGTTGGTGGGTCTACGACTGATAGGTTCGGAGATAGGAATAGGGGGGGTGAGGTAAAAATTTTGTGGTGGGGATAAAGGGGGGGGGAAGGTTTCGTGGGGAGGCGATTGGTGGCCTCAAAAATATTTTTGGGTGTGGGGGGATGTGGGGGGGGAATTTAGGGATTCTGACGGGGCAGGATTGTAGCCCTCACCGAGCCGGTTCTAATGAACCCAAGGTTGGTGGGTCTACGACTGATAGGTTCGGAGATAGGAATAGGGGGGGTGAGGTAAAAATTTTGTGGTGGGGATAAAGGGGGGGGGGGAAGGTTTCGTGGGGAGGCGATTGGTGGCCTCAAAAATATTTTTGGGTGTGGGGGGATGTGGGGGGGGAATTTAGGGATTCTGACGGGGCAGGATTGTAGCCCTCACCGAGCCGGTTCTAATGAACCCAAGGTTGGTGGGTCTACGACTGATAGGTTCGGAGATAGGAATAGGGGGGGTGAGGTAAAAATTTTGTGGTGGGGATAGGGAGGGGGGGGGGAAGGTTTCGTGGGGAGGCGATTGGTGGCCTCAAAGATATTTTTGGGTGTGGGGGGTTGTGGGGGGGGAATTGAGGGATTCTGTTGGGGCAGAATTGTAGCCCTCACCGAGCCGGTTCTAATGAACCCAAGGTTGGTGGGTCTACGTCTGATAGGTTCGGAGATAGGAATAGGGGGGGTGAGGTAAAAATTTTGTGGTGGGGATAAGGGGGGGGGGGGAGGTTTCGTGGGGAGGCGATAGGGCACTATTTTGGTTTGGTGGCGGGGGAGGGCGGGGGGTGGTCTAAGGAACACTTTATAAAAAGTGGGCGGAGCCTAAATTTTTGTATGGAACTTTGGAAGTGGGGGTGGGGCCAGCAATCAATCTGAAATTAAATACAACTGGGCTGTCTCCAATCCGCGAGTCAATAATTATTAATTGGTCCCAAATAAACTTTGGGATCCTAAACATTTACACCAGTCACAATTTTAATAAATATTCATTGGTTAACAGAACCTCCAATGTATAAGTCAATAAATATGTAAAGATTAATTTTTAACCTTTACCATTTACGTGCACCTTTGGTAGACCTTTGGTAATTCCCGTGAGGGTCAGTGATAGAATCGATATTTAAGGTCGATAAATATTAAATTTTAACTTAACATCTACAATTTCCTACCTTGCTTCGGTTTTTAATTTATATCTACTTGGTTACTCAATATTTTTTAACAAGGTTTTTTGTTTTAAATTCCAGAATTCTTGGGCTACTTGCTAGTATTTTTAGTTTTGGTTCTAGTTTACAATTCAAATTTCTATTTAATAATTAATTTCCAGTTTTTAAATTATAAAGATCTTAACCTTAGGTGAAGTTTCGGCGTTGGTTAGGTGGTGTTCCCGTGGTCGTATCCTGGTGATCTTGGTGTCGTTGGCTGCCTGAGGTCGTCTTCTTCCAGATTCTTTGTTCAGACAGACTTCGTAACCATACCCCTCCAGGCTATTCCCGCGGGAAGGAATTTCCAAAATCAGCTTTTTGGTCTTAAGTCCGATTTCGCTTAATTATTTTTGGATGTCTTAAGGGTGTTTAAAAAATGATATTAGCACTCTTCCCTAAATGATAGGGGTTGTATTGTTCAATTTATACACTTATAAAGGTTTTTTGATTTTTTCGTCTCGGTTCTCACTTAGTTTTATATTTATAGTTTCCTGGTTTTTTAAGATTTTTTGTTTTTTATTTTTGTGACTTAATAAGGGATAACTGGGCTATTTAAGGGTATTTTAATAAGTATATGTCGTCGATCTATTTAATTAATAATTTAAGTTCAAGTTATGAATAGGGTTTTTTTAAATTTGTTTTTGTTGTATTGTTTTTATTTTTAACACAATTTCAAAAATTCTTTCAGGATCCACTTTCACTCTACGCCGACTATATTTAATGGCACAGAATTTTCCAAAAATCTTAAATTTGGCGTTTTTCGACCACGTGCTTCAAATTTGTTTTTCAAGTTTTTTCCAAAACTGCACATGGGAAAAATCCAATTTTTTCGTCACTTGTAGAGGTCACTTACGCGCACATTTTGACACTTAAAAAAGTGGGTGTCACAGATCTCGTTTCGGCAGCGTTTACGATTTAGTGTTCACCACGTGTTTTTTGGAGGTTATGTTTTAGTTTTATTTTGATAACTCCTCTATTTTTAGAGATTTCGCCGCGGTTTTTTCACGAATCGACACTGTTCACTTTGGCGCACAATTACACAAATTTTTAACGAAAAATATGCACTTTAACCACAATTTTAGAATTTTTAGAGGCGGAGCGCTCAATTTCGCTGCGTTCGCGACCGTGTACGCGTTGCGACTGGTTAGGTTAGGTTAGGTTAGGTTAGGTTAGGTTAGGTTAGGTTAGGTTAGGTTAGGTTAGGTTAGGTTAGGTTAGGTTAGGTTAGGTTAGGTTAGGTTAGGTTAGGTTAGGTTAGGTTAGGTTAGGTTAGGTTAGGTTGGGGTGGTATGTCGGGAACCTCCACGTGGTGCACCCTGGGCAACGTGGGCCATCATAGTTGCACTTTCGCAACTATGATGTCCGACGGCAAATACCCGACGGGGAGGGCAGGGGGTTTGGCGGTCGCTGTCTTTTGTGGCGACCGCCTCCATCTGTCGTTGTTTAGGAGCGGGCCTTTCTTGGGCCACCCTCGGTTCTGCTCCGGGGGTCCCGGCGGGCCCGGCGCGCGCTAACCCCGCCACCGGGCAGGCAGTGGGAGCGTCGCTCTCATTGCCGCCGTCGCATATCGTAATCCGGTCGTGAGGTTTGTGGTCATGTCTCGCACTCTCACCGGACCGAGGGTCTTGGCTTAACCGCCCGGACCGTGAGGGAGAATGCCTCTATAAAAAGTACCCCGAATCCCAAGCGGCGGCGCACCGTGAGGGGATGCATGGCTGATGGGAAGTTCAGTCTCTAGTGCGACCCCCGTCAGAGTACCGGCCAACCCTCTGGCGGGTTACGCTAGGCTTACCCAGGTACAGGGGGCACTGCCTGGGTGGACCTTCCTTTCCCCCATACTCGTGGGAACATTATGGATCGAAAATTCATCGAAAAAAAAATAAAAGAATGTTCGGAGGTGCTGGATGGGCTGTACACGCCATCCTCCTCCAAAGACGTTCCCGTTAAGGAACCGGCTGCGGAGAGGGCCGCGCCATCTCGCGACTTCGATTCGGAGTCCGGGATGTGCAGCGACTCTTCGCAGCCACAGAAGGGCCGGACAAAGCGGCGGGGCTCTAGGCCCGTTGAGAAGCGGCCGAGAGCTAGCGATGGTGGCAGTACGGTTGAGACAGACTCCCGTGCTGCCACCAAGAAGCACAAGCGCCAACCAGAGGCTTCAGCATCTGGCACGGAGGACGACGCCGTCGCCAAGGCACGTGCGGCCTACAAGGTGGCATTACGCGACGAGAGCGCCGCCGAGGCCGAGCCGCGGAAGGCCAAGCTAGCAGTGCCGTTGACAAAGCCGGCTCTGAAGGCTCCCGTCCCGGCTAGCCGCGGCGAGGCTCTGGTGCGGGTTGCAGAGCGACTCCGACACGTATCCAAAACGTCCCGCAATTTGAAGGGTACCTTCGTGCGGGACATTAACGAGAGCGTGTCGGAGCTGCTGGAGATGGCGCAGGAGCCGGCCTCTGCCGAGCTCGCTAAGGTGGAGGCGGAAAAGGCGACCCTCCGCCAAAAGGTCACGGCGTTGGAAGCGGCCCTCACGGCCCAGGGCAAGATCCTGGAGGAGCTGGTAACAGCGCTTCGCCTGCAACAGCGGCCGGCGACTGAGGCGGTGATTTCGGGGGGAACAGATCTCCTCGAGCAGATGGAAAGGCGCATCATGAATATGATAGACGCCAAGCTCGAGGCGATCTGCATGCGCCTGCCCCCAGAGCCCATCCGCCGACCACCGCTGGCTGCCGACAAGGCTACAGCCCAGCCAGCCCCAAAACCGCTGCCTGTTGTGGCAGGGAAACCAGGAGCGTCGTGGCCAGCCCTGGGGGCTAAAACAAGAAGATCGGCTGTCAGCCGACCCCATGCGACGCCCACGCCAGCTGCTCCCACACCAGGGCAACCGCAAGCGGCCCCCCGCGAATCGCGGAAGCGAGGGAACCGTAAGCGCGCCGTACCACGCCAGCCGCTTCAGGCGCCACAGCCACTCCCTCCCGCCGCTAATTCCACGGAGATTCCGTGGACTGTGGTGGCTAAGGGGGGCAAGAGAAAGTCCCGGGCGGCTCCACAGCCAGTCTCGACTCCACGCAGGGCTGCTCCCCAGCTCCACCTCCCGCGTAAAGCCGCCGTGACTCTTACGGTGACGCCGGAGGCGTTGAAGCGGGGAGTCACCTACGCGCATATCCTGCGTGAGGTCCAGACAAAGGTGGACCTAGCCAGCCTTGGCATCACAGCCGGGCTGAGGTCGAGGCGAGTGGCCACAGGGGCCTACCTCTTCGAGGTGCCCGGGCCCGAATCCGAGGCGAGGGCCGACTCCCTCGTTACAAAAATGAGGGAGGCTCTACGCGGGTCGGAGGACGACGTACACGTCACCCGACCCGTCAAGACTGCGGAGCTGCGCGTCTCGGGGTTGGACGCCTCAGCCACCTCCGAGGCAGTCGCAGCGGCCATCGCCCGTCTCGGCGAGTGCTCCCCTGCCGACGTAAGGGTCGGGGAAGTCCGCGTCGAGCGCTCGGGTCTGGGCGCGGTGTGGCTCCGCTGCCCAGCCAAGGCAGCGGAGAGTGCCGTGAAGGCAGGGCGTGTCCTGGTGGGGTGGGTGGCAGCGGGAGTGCGCCTCCTCGAGCCCCGCCCGATGCGGTGCTTCCGCTGCCTCCACAGGGGGCACGTAAGGGTGCAATGCACCGCAGATTGTGACCGCAGTGGGCTCTGCTACCGCTGCGGTCAACCGGGTCATAAGGCCCGGGAGTGCTCCGCGGACCCGCACTGCACAATCTGTGCAGCTGCCGGGAAACCCGCGGACCACCGGGTGGGTGGCAAGGCCTGCGTTGCCTTCTCAGTCCCGCACCGCACTCAACGCGGTGTGGGCGCTCAGGCTGTGACGCGGCCAAAACCGTCCCACCCCGAGGCGATGGAGATCGCCCATTCGTAGATGGAACTTAATTTCCTCCAGGCGAACATCAACCACTGCGTCGGAGCGCAGCGGATGCTAGATCAATCCCTGGCGCAGTGGTCGATTCACGTGGCTGTCGTCGCCGAGCCTCACTCTGTCCCCACCTCCGATGATTGGGCTGGGGACCTTGATGGCTCGGTGGCCGTCATCACCCGGGGCGCTGCCGGCTCTCCGCCCTTCGAAAAAGTAGCGAAGGGTGCGGGATGCGTGGCGGTCCTGGTGGGAGGGGTCTGGGTAGTGGGAGTGTATTTCTCTCCCAACAGGTCCCAGGCGGAATTCGAGAGCTTTCTCGTCCGCCTGGGGGCCCTGGTGCAGCAAGGCAGCCAGCCTCGCCCCGTGCTTGTCGCCGGCGACTTCAACGCCAAATCCTTGGCTTGGGGTTCGCGGGTGACCGACGCGCGTGGCGAGGCCCTGGAGGAATGGGCGATCTCCATCGGGTTGGTCGTCCTGAATCGGGGGTCGGAGAACACGTGCGTGCGGCACAACGGCGGTTCGGTGGTGGACGTAACGTTCGCCACCCCGGGCCTTGCCCGCCGTGTTCGGGACTGGAGGGTCCTGGTAGAGGAGGAGACGCTGTCCGATCATCTTTACATTCGGTACAGCGTCTCTACCTCCCAAGGCTCCACCCAGTCCGGTGGTAGTCCGACTGGCCGATTCATGGGCGGCCGGCGGTGGGCCGCAAAACGCCTCGATGTGGAGGCCGTGAAGGAAGCCGCAATTATTCAGGCGTGGCTTCCCGTACCGGACGGGCCGGTGCGGGTCGAGGAAGAGGCGGAATGGTTCGGGGTGGCAATGTCGCGCATCTGCGACGCGGCCATGCCCCGGGTCACCCGCCTCCCGGTGAAGCGCCAGGTGTACTGGTGGTCGGCCGAGCTCTCGGAGCTGCGCGCGTCCTGCATGGTCGCGCGCCGCCGACTCGCCAGGCACCGTCGTCGTCGGACCCGTGCACCCGGCGACGATGAGCAAGAGCGGCTTCTTCTCGACCTCCACAGAGAGGCAAAGAGAGCGCTGCGGGTGGCCATAGCACGAGCAAAGGCCGCGGCGAACGAAGAGTTCCGGAGAACTCTCGACAGAGATCCATGGGGGCGTCCGTACCGTGTGGCGATGAGGAAACTCCGCCCATGGGCGCCCCCGCTGACGCAGAGTCTCCGGACCGACCTGGTCGAGGACGTCGTCGCGGCCTTGTTCCCGGCCACCGAGGAGTTCACTCCTCCACCGATGGCGCCTCATCCACCGGCGCCATCGTCATCGGTTTCGGTAAGGGATATCCTGGAGGTTTCGCCGCAAGAACTGGAGGCGGCAGTGCTTCGGCTGCGGAGCAAGAACTCGGCCCCGGGGCTCGATGGGGTGCCCGGACGTGTTTGGGTGCTAGCCGTCGAGTCACTGGGTACGAGGCTCCGCGGCCTTTTCTCCGCGTGCCTGGAGCAGGGCATCTTCCCGTCGCGGTGGAAGACGGGCAAGCTTGTCCTGCTTAGGAAGGAGGGGCGACCCGCAGAGTCGCCGTCGGCCTACCGGCCCATCGTGTTGCTCGACGAGGTGTGTAAGCTCTTTGAGCGCATCGTGCACGCGCGCCTCGTCGAGCATTTGGAGGACACGGGCCCGGACTTGGCGGATTGCCAGTTCGGGTTCCGGCGGGGCCGGTCCACGATTCACGCGATTCTGCGGGTCAAGGCACAGGCGGAAGATGCGGTGTCCCGGGGTAAGGTCGTGGTGGCGGTGTCTCTCGACATCGCCAACGCGTTCAACACCATGCCCTGGGCCTGCATCGAAGAAGCACTGCGGTACCACGAGGTGCCACCCTATCTCCGGCGTCTGGTGCACGCGTACCTGTCTGACAGGTGCGTGGTGTATCCGGGCGCCGACGGGTGGCACCGCAAGGCGGTGTCGTGCGGTGTTCCGCAGGGCTCGGTTCTCGGCCCGCTCCTGTGGAACATCGGCTACGATTGGGTGCTCCGTGGTACCAACCTTCGGGGTGTCGCTGTCGTCTGCTATGCGGACGACACGTTGGTGACAGCGACGGCCAGGACGTTCCAGAGGTCCGCCCTGCTCGCCTCGTTCGGTACCGAACTGGTGGTGGGCAGGATTCGGCGATTGGGTCTCACGGTGGCCCTGAGCAAGACCGAGGCCGTGTGTTTTCACGGCCCTCGATCCGGGCCACCGCCAGGGGCCCACATCACTGTGGATGGCGTGCGGATTCCCGTCGGCTCGAGGATGAGGTACCTTGGCCTCATTCTCGACAGCCGATGGAATTTCCGCGCCCACTTTGAGGAGTTGTCGCCGAAGCTGGTGAGGGCGGCGGGCGCACTTGGGCGCCTGCTGCCCAACACTGATGGTCCTGGCATCCCTTGCCGAAACCTGTATGCTGGAGTCGTGCGGTCTATGGCCCTGTACGGTTGTCCCGTGTGGGCCAATTCCCTTGGCGATCGCTGCGTCCGCCTGCTGCATCGTCCGCAGCGCATGGTGGCGCAGCGCATCGTCAGGGGCTACCGCACGGTCTCGCATGAGGCGGCCTGCGTGCTGGCGGGCACTCTGCCCTGGCAGTTGGACGCCAAGTCCCTCTCGTCAGTATTTTTCTGGCGGGAGGAGGCGTTCAGACGCGGGCAGAGGCTGGCCCTCCGAGAGGTCGAGGCCATGAAGGCCTCCCTCCGCAGGGCCGCCGTGGAGGAGTGGCGTTCCAGGCTGGAGAACCCGAGTGCGGGCGTGAGGACCGTCGCGGCAGTGCGACCTGTCCTCGAACAGTGGCTGGACAGGCGCCACGGCGCGCCGACATACCGGCTGACGCAGGTGCTCACCGGGCATGGTTGCTTCGGTGCGTACCTGTGTCGCGTAGCCGGAGCGGAGGAGTCCGCCGTGTGCCACCACTGTGGCAACTGCCGTGAGGACACGGCCCAGCACACGCTGGAGGAGTGCCCAGCCTGGGACGAAGAGCGCAGCGCTCTCATTGCGGTCGTAGGGAGAGACCTTTCGTTGCCGGCTGTGGTCGCCACCATGGTCGGCAACCGGAGGTCGTGGCGAGCCGTGCTCTCCTTCTGTGAACGTGTTATGTCGCAGAAGGAGAGCGCGGAGCGGGATCGGGAGCAGACCGATCCCGCTCGCCGCCACAGGAGACGAAGGAGGCGCCGGGACGTCACCTAACCCGGCGCCGGAGAGGCCACGTGGGGCCGCCGTCCCTACCCTGGCGGCCCCCGAGACGTGACGCAACACGCGTCCCATGCCGCGTCGCAATGCGGCAGTGCACATAGAGGCGGTCCCGGCGCAATCCACACACGGTATCCCGGGGCCGTCTCTGAGGGTGCACCGATGGTGGCCAACGCGGGGTTTTTAGTCGGTATTCCGGCGCATGATCTACGGTAGGGACCCGACCCAGCGGTCGCTCTGCAATCTCGCTGGGTCGGAAGGCGCCGGTGAGTCCGACACACCCCCGCCCCTCCGGGGGTGGGATGGTCCGTAAAGGGATTTTCCCCGCGAAAAAAAAAAAAAAAAAAAAAAAAAAAAAAAAAAAAAAAAAAAAAAAAAAAAAAAAAAAAAAAAGGTTAGGTTAGGTTAGGTTAGGTTAGGTTAGGTTAGGTTAGGTTAGGTTAGGTTAGGTTAGGTTAGGTTAGGTTAGGTTAGGTTAGGTTAGGTTAGGTTAGGTTAGGTTAGGTTAGGTTAGGTTAGGTTAGGTTAGGTTAGGTTAGGTTAGGTTAGGTTAGGTTAGGTTAGGTTAGGTTAGGTTAGGTTAGGTTAGGTTAGGTTAGGTTAGGTTAGGTTAGGTTAGGTTAGGTTAGGTTAGGTTAGGTTAGGTTAGGTTAGGTTAGGTTAGGTTAGGTTAGGTTAGGTTAGGTTAGGTTAGGTTAGGTTAGGTTAGGTTAGGTTAGGTTAGGTTAGGTTAGGTTAGGTTAGGTTAGGTTAGGTTAGGTTAGGTTAGGTTAGGTTAGGTTAGGTTAGGTTAGGTTAGGTTAGGTTAGGTTAGGTTAGGTTAGGTTAGGTTAGGTTAGGTTAGGTTAGGTTAGGTTAGGTTAGGTTAGGTTAGGTTAGGTTAGGTTAGGTTAGGTTAGGTTAGGTTAGGTTAGGTTAGGTTAGGTTAGGTTAGGTTAGGTTAGGTTAGGTTAGGTTAGGTTAGGTTAGGTTAGGTTAGGTTAGGTTAGGTTAGGTTAGGTTAGGTTAGGTTAGGTTAGGTTAGGTTAGGTTAGGTTAGGTTAGGTTAGGTTAGGTTAGGTTAGGTTAGGTTAGGTTAGGTTAGGTTAGGTTAGGTTAGGTTAGGTTAGGTTAGGTTAGGTTAGGTTAGGTTAGGTTAGGTTAGGTTAGGTTAGGTTAGGTTAGGTTAGGTTAGGTTAGGTTAGGTTAGGTTAGGTTAGGTTAGGTTAGGTTAGGTTAGGTTAGGTTAGGTTAGGTTAGGTTAGGTTAGGTTAGGTTAGGTTAGGTTAGGTTAGGTTAGGTTAGGTTAGGTTAGGTTAGGTTAGGTTAGGTTAGGTTAGGTTAGGTTAGGTTAGGTTAGGTTAGGTTAGGTTAGGTTAGGTTAGGTTAGGTTAGGTTAGGTTAGGTTAGGTTAGGTTAGGTTAGGTTAGGTTAGGTTAGGTTAGGTTAGGTTAGGTTAGGTTAGGTTAGGTTAGGTTAGGTTAGGTTAGGTTAGGTTAGGTTAGGTTAGGTTAGGTTAGGTTAGGTTAGGTTAGGTTAGGTTAGGTTAGGTTAGGTTAGGTTAGGTTAGGTTAGGTTAGGTTAGGTTAGGTTAGGTTAGGTTAGGTTAGGTTAGGTTAGGTTAGGTTAGGTTAGGTTAGGTTAGGTTAGGTTAGGTTAGGTTAGGTTAGGTTAGGTTAGGTTAGGTTAGGTTAGGTTAGGTTAGGTTAGGTTAGGTTAGGTTAGGTTAGGTTAGGTTAGGTTAGGTTAGGTTAGGTTAGGTTAGGTTAGGTTAGGTTAGGTTAGGTTAGGTTAGGTTAGGTTAGGTTAGGTTAGGTTAGGTTAGGTTAGGTTAGGTTAGGTTAGGTTAGGTTAGGTTAGGTTAGGTTAGGTTAGGTTAGGTTAGGTTAGGTTAGGTTAGGTTAGGTTAGGTTAGGTTAGGTTAGGTTAGGTTAGGTTAGGTTAGGTTAGGTTAGGTTAGGTTAGGTTAGGTTAGGTTAGGTTAGGTTAGGTTAGGTTAGGTTAGGTTAGGTTAGGTTAGGTTAGGTTAGGTTAGGTTAGGTTAGGTTAGGTTAGGTTAGGTTAGGTTAGGTTAGGTTAGGTTAGGTTAGGTTAGGTTAGGTTAGGTTAGGTTAGGTTAGGTTAGGTTAGGTTAGGTTAGGTTAGGTTAGGTTAGGTTAGGTTAGGTTAGGTTAGGTTAGGTTAGGTTAGGTTAGGTTAGGTTAGGTTAGGTTAGGTTAGGTTAGGTTAGGTTAGGTTAGGTTAGGTTAGGTTAGGTTAGGTTAGGTTAGGTTAGGTTAGGTTAGGTTAGGTTAGGTTAGGTTAGGTTAGGTTAGGTTAGGTTAGGTTAGGTTAGGTTAGGTTAGGTTAGGTTAGGTTAGGTTAGGTTAGGTTAGGTTAGGTTAGGTTAGGTTAGGTTAGGTTAGGTTAGGTTAGGTTAGGTTAGGTTAGGTTAGGTTAGGTTAGGTTAGGTTAGGTTAGGTTAGGTTAGGTTAGGTTAGGTTAGGTTAGGTTAGGTTAGGTTAGGTTAGGTTAGGTTAGGTTAGGTTAGGTTAGGTTAGGTTAGGTTAGGTTAGGTTAGGTTAGGTTAGGTTAGGTTAGGTTAGGTTAGGTTAGGTTAGGTTAGGTTAGGTTAGGTTAGGTTAGGTTAGGTTAGGTTAGGTTAGGTTAGGTTAGGTTAGGTTAGGTTAGGTTAGGTTAGGTTAGGTTAGGTTAGGTTAGGTTAGGTTAGGTTAGGTTAGGTTAGGTTAGGTTAGGTTAGGTTAGGTTAGGTTAGGTTAGGTTAGGTTAGGTTAGGTTAGGTTAGGTTAGGTTAGGTTAGGTTAGGTTAGGTTAGGTTAGGTTAGGTTAGGTTAGGTTAGGTTAGGTTAGGTTAGGTTAGGTTAGGTTAGGTTAGGTTAGGTTAGGTTAGGTTAGGTTAGGTTAGGTTAGGTTAGGTTAGGTTAGGTTAGGTTAGGTTAGGTTAGGTTAGGTTAGGTTAGGTTAGGTTAGGTTAGGTTAGGTTAGGTTAGGTTAGGTTAGGTTAGGTTAGGTTAGGTTAGGTTAGGTTAGGTTAGGTTAGGTTAGGTTAGGTTAGGTTAGGTTAGGTTAGGTTAGGTTAGGTTAGGTTAGGTTAGGTTAGGTTAGGTTAGGTTAGGTTAGGTTAGGTTAGGTTAGGTTAGGTTAGGTTAGGTTAGGTTAGGTTAGGTTAGGTTAGGTTAGGTTAGGTTAGGTTAGGTTAGGTTAGGTTAGGTTAGGTTAGGTTAGGTTAGGTTAGGTTAGGTTAGGTTAGGTTAGGTTAGGTTAGGTTAGGTTAGGTTAGGTTAGGTTAGGTTAGGTTAGGTTAGGTTAGGTTAGGTTAGGTTAGGTTAGGTTAGGTTAGGTTAGGTTAGGTTAGGTTAGGTTAGGTTAGGTTAGGTTAGGTTAGGTTAGGTTAGGTTAGGTTAGGTTAGGTTAGGTTAGGTTAGGTTAGGTTAGGTTAGGTTAGGTTAGGTTAGGTTAGGTTAGGTTAGGTTAGGTTAGGTTAGGTTAGGTTAGGTTAGGTTAGGTTAGGTTAGGTTAGGTTAGGTTAGGTTAGGTTAGGTTAGGTTAGGTTAGGTTAGGTTAGGTTAGGTTAGGTTAGGTTAGGTTAGGTTAGGTTAGGTTAGGTTAGGTTAGGTTAGGTTAGGTTAGGTTAGGTTAGGTTAGGTTAGGTTAGGTTAGGTTAGGTTAGGTTAGGTTAGGTTAGGTTAGGTTAGGTTAGGTTAGGTTAGGTTAGGTTAGGTTAGGTTAGGTTAGGTTAGGTTAGGTTAGGTTAGGTTAGGTTAGGTTAGGTTAGGTTAGGTTAGGTTAGGTTAGGTTAGGTTAGGTTAGGTTAGGTTAGGTTAGGTTAGGTTAGGTTAGGTTAGGTTAGGTTAGGTTAGGTTAGGTTAGGTTAGGTTAGGTTAGGTTAGGTTAGGTTAGGTTAGGTTAGGTTAGGTTAGGTTAGGTTAGGTTAGGTTAGGTTAGGTTAGGTTAGGTTAGGTTAGGTTAGGTTAGGTTAGGTTAGGTTAGGTTAGGTTAGGTTAGGTTAGGTTAGGTTAGGTTAGGTTAGGTTAGGTTAGGTTAGGTTAGGTTAGGTTAGGTTAGGTTAGGTTAGGTTAGGTTAGGTTAGGTTAGGTTAGGTTAGGTTAGGTTAGGTTAGGTTAGGTTAGGTTAGGTTAGGTTAGGTTAGGTTAGGTTAGGTTAGGTTAGGTTAGGTTAGGTTAGGTTAGGTTAGGTTAGGTTAGGTTAGGTTAGGTTAGGTTAGGTTAGGTTAGGTTAGGTTAGGTTAGGTTAGGTTAGGTTAGGTTAGGTTAGGTTAGGTTAGGTTAGGTTAGGTTAGGTTAGGTTAGGTTAGGTTAGGTTAGGTTAGGTTAGGTTAGGTTAGGTTAGGTTAGGTTAGGTTAGGTTAGGTTAGGTTAGGTTAGGTTAGGTTAGGTTAGGTTAGGTTAGGTTAGGTTAGGTTAGGTTAGGTTAGGTTAGGTTAGGTTAGGTTAGGTTAGGTTAGGTTAGGTTAGGTTAGGTTAGGTTAGGTTAGGTTAGGTTAGGTTAGGTTAGGTTAGGTTAGGTTAGGTTAGGTTAGGTTAGGTTAGGTTAGGTTAGGTTAGGTTAGGTTAGGTTAGGTTAGGTTAGGTTAGGTTAGGTTAGGTTAGGTTAGGTTAGGTTAGGTTAGGTTAGGTTAGGTTAGGTTAGGTTAGGTTAGGTTAGGTTAGGTTAGGTTAGGTTAGGTTAGGTTAGGTTAGGTTAGGTTAGGTTAGGTTAGGTTAGGTTAGGTTAGGTTAGGTTAGGTTAGGTTAGGTTAGGTTAGGTTAGGTTAGGTTAGGTTAGGTTAGGTTAGGTTAGGTTAGGTTAGGTTAGGTTAGGTTAGGTTAGGTTAGGTTAGGTTAGGTTAGGTTAGGTTAGGTTAGGTTAGGTTAGGTTAGGTTAGGTTAGGTTAGGTTAGGTTAGGTTAGGTTAGGTTAGGTTAGGTTAGGTTAGGTTAGGTTAGGTTAGGTTAGGTTAGGTTAGGTTAGGTTAGGTTAGGTTAGGTTAGGTTAGGTTAGGTTAGGTTAGGTTAGGTTAGGTTAGGTTAGGTTAGGTTAGGTTAGGTTAGGTTAGGTTAGGTTAGGTTAGGTTAGGTTAGGTTAGGTTAGGTTAGGTTAGGTTAGGTTAGGTTAGGTTAGGTTAGGTTAGGTTAGGTTAGGTTAGGTTAGGTTAGGTTAGGTTAGGTTAGGTTAGGTTAGGTTAGGTTAGGTTAGGTTAGGTTAGGTTAGGTTAGGTTAGGTTAGGTTAGGTTAGGTTAGGTTAGGTTAGGTTAGGTTAGGTTAGGTTAGGTTAGGTTAGGTTAGGTTAGGTTAGGTTAGGTTAGGTTAGGTTAGGTTAGGTTAGGTTAGGTTAGGTTAGGTTAGGTTAGGTTAGGTTAGGTTAGGTTAGGTTAGGTTAGGTTAGGTTAGGTTAGGTTAGGTTAGGTTAGGTTAGGTTAGGTTAGGTTAGGTTAGGTTAGGTTAGGTTAGGTTAGGTTAGGTTAGGTTAGGTTAGGTTAGGTTAGGTTAGGTTAGGTTAGGTTAGGTTAGGTTAGGTTAGGTTAGGTTAGGTTAGGTTAGGTTAGGTTAGGTTAGGTTAGGTTAGGTTAGGTTAGGTTAGGTTAGGTTAGGTTAGGTTAGGTTAGGTTAGGTTAGGTTAGGTTAGGTTAGGTTAGGTTAGGTTAGGTTAGGTTAGGTTAGGTTAGGTTAGGTTAGGTTAGGTTAGGTTAGGTTAGGTTAGGTTAGGTTAGGTTAGGTTAGGTTAGGTTAGGTTAGGTTAGGTTAGGTTAGGTTAGGTTAGGTTAGGTTAGGTTCAGGTTAGGTTAGGTTAGGTTAGGTTAGGTTAGGTTAGGTTAGGTTAGGTTAGGTTAGGTTAGGTTAGGTTAGGTTAGGTTAGGTTAGGTTAGGTTAGGTTAGGTTAGGTTAGGTTAGGTTAGGTTAGGTTAGGTTAGGTTAGGTTAGGTTAGGTTAGGTTAGGTTAGGTTAGGTTAGGTTAGGTTAGGTTAGGTTAGGTTAGGTTAGGTTAGGTTAGGTTAGGTTAGGTTAGGTTAGGTTAGGTTAGGTTAGGTTAGGTTAGGTTAGGTTAGGTTAGGTTAGGTTAGGTTAGGTTAGGTTAGGTTAGGTTAGGTTAGGTTAGGTTAGGTTAGGTTAGGTTAGGTTAGGTTAGGTTAGGTTAGGTTAGGTTAGGTTAGGTTAGGTTAGGTTAGGTTAGGTTAGGTTAGGTTAGGTTAGGTTAGGTTAGGTTAGGTTAGGTTAGGTTAGGTTAGGTTAGGTTAGGTTAGGTTAGGTTAGGTTAGGTTAGGTTAGGTTAGGTTAGGTTAGGTTAGGTTAGGTTAGGTTAGGTTAGGTTAGGTTAGGTTAGGTTAGGTTAGGTTAGGTTAGGTTAGGTTAGGTTAGGTTAGGTTAGGTTAGGTTAGGTTAGGTTAGGTTAGGTTAGGTTAGGTTAGGTTAGGTTAGGTTAGGTTAGGTTAGGTTAGGTTAGGTTAGGTTAGGTTAGGTTAGGTTAGGTTAGGTTAGGTTAGGTTAGGTTAGGTTAGGTTAGGTTAGGTTAGGTTAGGTTAGGTTAGGTTAGGTTAGGTTAGGTTAGGTTAGGTTAGGTTAGGTTAGGTTAGGTTAGGTTAGGTTAGGTTAGGTTAGGTTAGGTTAGGTTAGGTTAGGTTAGGTTAGGTTAGGTTAGGTTAGGTTAGGTTAGGTTAGGTTAGGTTAGGTTAGGTTAGGTTAGGTTAGGTTAGGTTAGGTTAGGTTAGGTTAGGTTAGGTTAGGTTAGGTTAGGTTAGGTTAGGTTAGGTTAGGTTAGGTTAGGTTAGGTTAGGTTAGGTTAGGTTAGGTTAGGTTAGGTTAGGTTAGGTTAGGTTAGGTTAGGTTAGGTTAGGTTAGGTTAGGTTAGGTTAGGTTAGGTTAGGTTAGGTTAGGTTAGGTTAGGTTAGGTTAGGTTAGGTTAGGTTAGGTTAGGTTAGGTTAGGTTAGGTTAGGTTAGGTTAGGTTAGGTTAGGTTAGGTTAGGTTAGGTTAGGTTAGGTTAGGTTAGGTTAGGTTAGGTTAGGTTAGGTTAGGTTAGGTTAGGTTAGGTTAGGTTAGGTTAGGTTAGGTTAGGTTAGGTTAGGTTAGGTTAGGTTAGGTTAGGTTAGGTTAGGTTAGGTTAGGTTAGGTTAGGTTAGGTTAGGTTAGGTTAGGTTAGGTTAGGTTAGGTTAGGTTAGGTTAGGTTAGGTTAGGTTAGGTTAGGTTAGGTTAGGTTAGGTTAGGTTAGGTTAGGTTAGGTTAGGTTAGGTTAGGTTAGGTTAGGTTAGGTTAGGTTAGGTTAGGTTAGGTTAGGTTAGGTTAGGTTAGGTTAGGTTAGGTTAGGTTAGGTTAGGTTAGGTTAGGTTAGGTTAGGTTAGGTTAGGTTAGGTTAGGTTAGGTTAGGTTAGGTTAGGTTAGGTTAGGTTAGGTTAGGTTAGGTTAGGTTAGGTTAGGTTAGGTTAGGTTAGGTTAGGTTAGGTTAGGTTAGGTTAGGTTAGGTTAGGTTAGGTTAGGTTAGGTTAGGTTAGGTTAGGTTAGGTTAGGTTAGGTTAGGTTAGGTTAGGTTAGGTTAGGTTAGGTTAGGTTAGGTTAGGTTAGGTTAGGTTAGGTTAGGTTAGGTTAGGTTAGGTTAGGTTAGGTTAGGTTAGGTTAGGTTAGGTTAGGTTAGGTTAGGTTAGGTTAGGTTAGGTTAGGTTAGGTTAGGTTAGGTTAGGTTAGGTTAGGTTAGGTTAGGTTAGGTTAGGTTAGGTTAGGTTAGGTTAGGTTAGGTTAGGTTAGGTTAGGTTAGGTTAGGTTAGGTTAGGTTAGGTTAGGTTAGGTTAGGTTAGGTTAGGTTAGGTTAGGTTAGGTTAGGTTAGGTTAGGTTAGGTTAGGTTAGGTTAGGTTAGGTTAGGTTAGGTTAGGTTAGGTTAGGTTAGGTTAGGTTAGGTTAGGTTAGGTTAGGTTAGGTTAGGTTAGGTTAGGTTAGGTTAGGTTAGGTTAGGTTAGGTTAGGTTAGGTTAGGTTAGGTTAGGTTAGGTTAGGTTAGGTTAGGTTAGGTTAGGTTAGGTTAGGTTAGGTTAGGTTAGGTTAGGTTAGGTTAGGTTAGGTTAGGTTAGGTTAGGTTAGGTTAGGTTAGGTTAGGTTAGGTTAGGTTAGGTTAGGTTAGGTTAGGTTAGGTTAGGTTAGGTTAGGTTAGGTTAGGTTAGGTTAGGTTAGGTTAGGTTAGGTTAGGTTAGGTTAGGTTAGGTTAGGTTAGGTTAGGTTAGGTTAGGTTAGGTTAGGTTAGGTTAGGTTAGGTTAGGTTAGGTTAGGTTAGGTTAGGTTAGGTTAGGTTAGGTTAGGTTAGGTTAGGTTAGGTTAGGTTAGGTTAGGTTAGGTTAGGTTAGGTTAGGTTAGGTTAGGTTAGGTTAGGTTAGGTTAGGTTAGGTTAGGTTAGGTTAGGTTAGGTTAGGTTAGGTTAGGTTAGGTTAGGTTAGGTTAGGTTAGGTTAGGTTAGGTTAGGTTAGGTTAGGTTAGGTTAGGTTAGGTTAGGTTAGGTTAGGTTAGGTTAGGTTAGGTTAGGTTAGGTTAGGTTAGGTTAGGTTAGGTTAGGTTAGGTTAGGTTAGGTTAGGTTAGGTTAGGTTAGGTTAGGTTAGGTTAGGTTAGGTTAGGTTAGGTTAGGTTAGGTTAGGTTAGGTTAGGTTAGGTTAGGTTAGGTTAGGTTAGGTTAGGTTAGGTTAGGTTAGGTTAGGTTAGGTTAGGTTAGGTTAGGTTAGGTTAGGTTAGGTTAGGTTAGGTTAGGTTAGGTTAGGTTAGGTTAGGTTAGGTTAGGTTAGGTTAGGTTAGGTTAGGTTAGGTTAGGTTAGGTTAGGTTAGGTTAGGTTAGGTTAGGTTAGGTTAGGTTAGGTTAGGTTAGGTTAGGTTAGGTTAGGTTAGGTTAGGTTAGGTTAGGTTAGGTTAGGTTAGGTTAGGTTAGGTTAGGTTAGGTTAGGTTAGGTTAGGTTAGGTTAGGTTAGGTTAGGTTAGGTTAGGTTAGGTTAGGTTAGGTTAGGTTAGGTTAGGTTAGGTTAGGTTAGGTTAGGTTAGGTTAGGTTAGGTTAGGTTAGGTTAGGTTAGGTTAGGTTAGGTTAGGTTAGGTTAGGTTAGGTTAGGTTAGGTTAGGTTAGGTTAGGTTAGGTTAGGTTAGGTTAGGTTAGGTTAGGTTAGGTTAGGTTAGGTTAGGTTAGGTTAGGTTAGGTTAGGTTAGGTTAGGTTAGGTTAGGTTAGGTTAGGTTAGGTTAGGTTAGGTTAGGTTAGGTTAGGTTAGGTTAGGTTAGGTTAGGTTAGGTTAGGTTAGGTTAGGTTAGGTTAGGTTAGGTTAGGTTAGGTTAGGTTAGGTTAGGTTAGGTTAGGTTAGGTTAGGTTAGGTTAGGTTAGGTTAGGTTAGGTTAGGTTAGGTTAGGTTAGGTTAGGTTAGGTTAGGTTAGGTTAGGTTAGGTTAGGTTAGGTTAGGTTAGGTTAGGTTAGGTTAGGTTAGGTTAGGTTAGGTTAGGTTAGGTTAGGTTAGGTTAGGTTAGGTTAGGTTAGGTTAGGTTAGGTTAGGTTAGGTTAGGTTAGGTTAGGTTAGGTTAGGTTAGGTTAGGTTAGGTTAGGTTAGGTTAGGTTAGGTTAGGTTAGGTTAGGTTAGGTTAGGTTAGGTTAGGTTAGGTTAGGTTAGGTTAGGTTAGGTTAGGTTAGGTTAGGTTAGGTTAGGTTAGGTTAGGTTAGGTTAGGTTAGGTTAGGTTAGGTTAGGTTAGGTTAGGTTAGGTTAGGTTAGGTTAGGTTAGGTTAGGTTAGGTTAGGTTAGGTTAGGTTAGGTTAGGTTAGGTTAGGTTAGGTTAGGTTAGGTTAGGTTAGGTTAGGTTAGGTTAGGTTAGGTTAGGTTAGGTTAGGTTAGGTTAGGTTAGGTTAGGTTAGGTTAGGTTAGGTTAGGTTAGGTTAGGTTAGGTTAGGTTAGGTTAGGTTAGGTTAGGTTAGGTTAGGTTAGGTTAGGTTAGGTTAGGTTAGGTTAGGTTAGGTTAGGTTAGGTTAGGTTAGGTTAGGTTAGGTTAGGTTAGGTTAGGTTAGGTTAGGTTAGGTTAGGTTAGGTTAGGTTAGGTTAGGTTAGGTTAGGTTAGGTTAGGTTAGGTTAGGTTAGGTTAGGTTAGGTTAGGTTAGGTTAGGTTAGGTTAGGTTAGGTTAGGTTAGGTTAGGTTAGGTTAGGTTAGGTTAGGTTAGGTTAGGTTAGGTTAGGTTAGGTTAGGTTAGGTTAGGTTAGGTTAGGTTAGGTTAGGTTAGGTTAGGTTAGGTTAGGTTAGGTTAGGTTAGGTTAGGTTAGGTTAGGTTAGGTTAGGTTAGGTTAGGTTAGGTTAGGTTAGGTTAGGTTAGGTTAGGTTAGGTTAGGTTAGGTTAGGTTAGGTTAGGTTAGGTTAGGTTAGGTTAGGTTAGGTTAGGTTAGGTTAGGTTAGGTTAGGTTAGGTTAGGTTAGGTTAGGTTAGGTTAGGTTAGGTTAGGTTAGGTTAGGTTAGGTTAGGTTAGGTTAGGTTAGGTTAGGTTAGGTTAGGTTAGGTTAGGTTAGGTTAGGTTAGGTTAGGTTAGGTTAGGTTAGGTTAGGTTAGGTTAGGTTAGGTTAGGTTAGGTTAGGTTAGGTTAGGTTAGGTTAGGTTAGGTTAGGTTAGGTTAGGTTAGGTTAGGTTAGGTTAGGTTAGGTTAGGTTAGGTTAGGTTAGGTTAGGTTAGGTTAGGTTAGGTTAGGTTAGGTTAGGTTAGGTTAGGTTAGGTTAGGTTAGGTTAGGTTAGGTTAGGTTAGGTTAGGTTAGGTTAGGTTAGGTTAGGTTAGGTTAGGTTAGGTTAGGTTAGGTTAGGTTAGGTTAGGTTAGGTTAGGTTAGGTTAGGTTAGGTTAGGTTAGGTTAGGTTAGGTTAGGTTAGGTTAGGTTAGGTTAGGTTAGGTTAGGTTAGGTTAGGTTAGGTTAGGTTAGGTTAGGTTAGGTTAGGTTAGGTTAGGTTAGGTTAGGTTAGGTTAGGTTAGGTTAGGTTAGGTTAGGTTAGGTTAGGTTAGGTTAGGTTAGGTTAGGTTAGGTTAGGTTAGGTTAGGTTAGGTTAGGTTAGGTTAGGTTAGGTTAGGTTAGGTTAGGTTAGGTTAGGTTAGGTTAGGTTAGGTTAGGTTAGGTTAGGTTAGGTTAGGTTAGGTTAGGTTAGGTTAGGTTAGGTTAGGTTAGGTTAGGTTAGGTTAGGTTAGGTTAGGTTAGGTTAGGTTAGGTTAGGTTAGGTTAGGTTAGGTTAGGTTAGGTTAGGTTAGGTTAGGTTAGGTTAGGTTAGGTTAGGTTAGGTTAGGTTAGGTTAGGTTAGGTTAGGTTAGGTTAGGTTAGGTTAGGTTAGGTTAGGTTAGGTTAGGTTAGGTTAGGTTAGGTTAGGTTAGGTTAGGTTAGGTTAGGTTAGGTTAGGTTAGGTTAGGTTAGGTTAGGTTAGGTTAGGTTAGGTTAGGTTAGGTTAGGTTAGGTTAGGTTAGGTTAGGTTAGGTTAGGTTAGGTTAGGTTAGGTTAGGTTAGGTTAGGTTAGGTTAGGTTAGGTTAGGTTAGGTTAGGTTAGGTTAGGTTAGGTTAGGTTAGGTTAGGTTAGGTTAGGTTAGGTTAGGTTAGGTTAGGTTAGGTTAGGTTAGGTTAGGTTAGGTTAGGTTAGGTTAGGTTAGGTTAGGTTAGGTTAGGTTAGGTTAGGTTAGGTTAGGTTAGGTTAGGTTAGGTTAGGTTAGGTTAGGTTAGGTTAGGTTAGGTTAGGTTAGGTTAGGTTAGGTTAGGTTAGGTTAGGTTAGGTTAGGTTAGGTTAGGTTAGGTTAGGTTAGGTTAGGTTAGGTTAGGTTAGGTTAGGTTAGGTTAGGTTAGGTTAGGTTAGGTTAGGTTAGGTTAGGTTAGGTTAGGTTAGGTTAGGTTAGGTTAGGTTAGGTTAGGTTAGGTTAGGTTAGGTTAGGTTAGGTTAGGTTAGGTTAGGTTAGGTTAGGTTAGGTTAGGTTAGGTTAGGTTAGGTTAGGTTAGGTTAGGTTAGGTTAGGTTAGGTTAGGTTAGGTTAGGTTAGGTTAGGTTAGGTTAGGTTAGGTTAGGTTAGGTTAGGTTAGGTTAGGTTAGGTTAGGTTAGGTTAGGTTAGGTTAGGTTAGGTTAGGTTAGGTTAGGTTAGGTTAGGTTAGGTTAGGTTAGGTTAGGTTAGGTTAGGTTAGGTTAGGTTAGGTTAGGTTAGGTTAGGTTAGGTTAGGTTAGGTTAGGTTAGGTTAGGTTAGGTTAGGTTAGGTTAGGTTAGGTTAGGTTAGGTTAGGTTAGGTTAGGTTAGGTTAGGTTAGGTTAGGTTAGGTTAGGTTAGGTTAGGTTAGGTTAGGTTAGGTTAGGTTAGGTTAGGTTAGGTTAGGTTAGGTTAGGTTAGGTTAGGTTAGGTTAGGTTAGGTTAGGTTAGGTTAGGTTAGGTTAGGTTAGGTTAGGTTAGGTTAGGTTAGGTTAGGTTAGGTTAGGTTAGGTTAGGTTAGGTTAGGTTAGGTTAGGTTAGGTTAGGTTAGGTTAGGTTAGGTTAGGTTAGGTTAGGTTAGGTTAGGTTAGGTTAGGTTAGGTTAGGTTAGGTTAGGTTAGGTTAGGTTAGGTTAGGTTAGGTTAGGTTAGGTTAGGTTAGGTTAGGTTAGGTTAGGTTAGGTTAGGTTAGGTTAGGTTAGGTTAGGTTAGGTTAGGTTAGGTTAGGTTAGGTTAGGTTAGGTTAGGTTAGGTTAGGTTAGGTTAGGTTAGGTTAGGTTAGGTTAGGTTAGGTTAGGTTAGGTTAGGTTAGGTTAGGTTAGGTTAGGTTAGGTTAGGTTAGGTTAGGTTAGGTTAGGTTAGGTTAGGTTAGGTTAGGTTAGGTTAGGTTAGGTTAGGTTAGGTTAGGTTAGGTTAGGTTAGGTTAGGTTAGGTTAGGTTAGGTTAGGTTAGGTTAGGTTAGGTTAGGTTAGGTTAGGTTAGGTTAGGTTAGGTTAGGTTAGGTTAGGTTAGGTTAGGTTAGGTTAGGTTAGGTTAGGTTAGGTTAGGTTAGGTTAGGTTAGGTTAGGTTAGGTTAGGTTAGGTTAGGTTAGGTTAGGTTAGGTTAGGTTAGGTTAGGTTAGGTTAGGTTAGGTTAGGTTAGGTTAGGTTAGGTTAGGTTAGGTTAGGTTAGGTTAGGTTAGGTTAGGTTAGGTTAGGTTAGGTTAGGTTAGGTTAGGTTAGGTTAGGTTAGGTTAGGTTAGGTTAGGTTAGGTTAGGTTAGGTTAGGTTAGGTTAGGTTAGGTTAGGTTAGGTTAGGTTAGGTTAGGTTAGGTTAGGTTAGGTTAGGTTAGGTTAGGTTAGGTTAGGTTAGGTTAGGTTAGGTTAGGTTAGGTTAGGTTAGGTTAGGTTAGGTTAGGTTAGGTTAGGTTAGGTTAGGTTAGGTTAGGTTAGGTTAGGTTAGGTTAGGTTAGGTTAGGTTAGGTTAGGTTAGGTTAGGTTAGGTTAGGTTAGGTTAGGTTAGGTTAGGTTAGGTTAGGTTAGGTTAGGTTAGGTTAGGTTAGGTTAGGTTAGGTTAGGTTAGGTTAGGTTAGGTTAGGTTAGGTTAGGTTAGGTTAGGTTAGGTTAGGTTAGGTTAGGTTAGGTTAGGTTAGGTTAGGTTAGGTTAGGTTAGGTTAGGTTAGGTTAGGTTAGGTTAGGTTAGGTTAGGTTAGGTTAGGTTAGGTTAGGTTAGGTTAGGTTAGGTTAGGTTAGGTTAGGTTAGGTTAGGTTAGGTTAGGTTAGGTTAGGTTAGGTTAGGTTAGGTTAGGTTAGGTTAGGTTAGGTTAGGTTAGGTTAGGTTAGGTTAGGTTAGGTTAGGTTAGGTTAGGTTAGGTTAGGTTAGGTTAGGTTAGGTTAGGTTAGGTTAGGTTAGGTTAGGTTAGGTTAGGTTAGGTTAGGTTAGGTTAGGTTAGGTTAGGTTAGGTTAGGTTAGGTTAGGTTAGGTTAGGTTAGGTTAGGTTAGGTTAGGTTAGGTTAGGTTAGGTTAGGTTAGGTTAGGTTAGGTTAGGTTAGGTTAGGTTAGGTTAGGTTAGGTTAGGTTAGGTTAGGTTAGGTTAGGTTAGGTTAGGTTAGGTTAGGTTAGGTTAGGTTAGGTTAGGTTAGGTTAGGTTAGGTTAGGTTAGGTTAGGTTAGGTTAGGTTAGGTTAGGTTAGGTTAGGTTAGGTTAGGTTAGGTTAGGTTAGGTTAGGTTAGGTTAGGTTAGGTTAGGTTAGGTTAGGTTAGGTTAGGTTAGGTTAGGTTAGGTTAGGTTAGGTTAGGTTAGGTTAGGTTAGGTTAGGTTAGGTTAGGTTAGGTTAGGTTAGGTTAGGTTAGGTTAGGTTAGGTTAGGTTAGGTTAGGTTAGGTTAGGTTAGGTTAGGTTAGGTTAGGTTAGGTTAGGTTAGGTTAGGTTAGGTTAGGTTAGGTTAGGTTAGGTTAGGTTAGGTTAGGTTAGGTTAGGTTAGGTTAGGTTAGGTTAGGTTAGGTTAGGTTAGGTTAGGTTAGGTTAGGTTAGGTTAGGTTAGGTTAGGTTAGGTTAGGTTAGGTTAGGTTAGGTTAGGTTAGGTTAGGTTAGGTTAGGTTAGGTTAGGTTAGGTTAGGTTAGGTTAGGTTAGGTTAGGTTAGGTTAGGTTAGGTTAGGTTAGGTTAGGTTAGGTTAGGTTAGGTTAGGTTAGGTTAGGTTAGGTTAGGTTAGGTTAGGTTAGGTTAGGTTAGGTTAGGTTAGGTTAGGTTAGGTTAGGTTAGGTTAGGTTAGGTTAGGTTAGGTTAGGTTAGGTTAGGTTAGGTTAGGTTAGGTTAGGTTAGGTTAGGTTAGGTTAGGTTAGGTTAGGTTAGGTTAGGTTAGGTTAGGTTAGGTTAGGTTAGGTTAGGTTAGGTTAGGTTAGGTTAGGTTAGGTTAGGTTAGGTTAGGTTAGGTTAGGTTAGGTTAGGTTAGGTTAGGTTAGGTTAGGTTAGGTTAGGTTAGGTTAGGTTAGGTTAGGTTAGGTTAGGTTAGGTTAGGTTAGGTTAGGTTAGGTTAGGTTAGGTTAGGTTAGGTTAGGTTAGGTTAGGTTAGGTTAGGTTAGGTTAGGTTAGGTTAGGTTAGGTTAGGTTAGGTTAGGTTAGGTTAGGTTAGGTTAGGTTAGGTTAGGTTAGGTTAGGTTAGGTTAGGTTAGGTTAGGTTAGGTTAGGTTAGGTTAGGTTAGGTTAGGTTAGGTTAGGTTAGGTTAGGTTAGGTTAGGTTAGGTTAGGTTAGGTTAGGTTAGGTTAGGTTAGGTTAGGTTAGGTTAGGTTAGGTTAGGTTAGGTTAGGTTAGGTTAGGTTAGGTTAGGTTAGGTTAGGTTAGGTTAGGTTAGGTTAGGTTAGGTTAGGTTAGGTTAGGTTAGGTTAGGTTAGGTTAGGTTAGGTTAGGTTAGGTTAGGTTAGGTTAGGTTAGGTTAGGTTAGGTTAGGTTAGGTTAGGTTAGGTTAGGTTAGGTTAGGTTAGGTTAGGTTAGGTTAGGTTAGGTTAGGTTAGGTTAGGTTAGGTTAGGTTAGGTTAGGTTAGGTTAGGTTAGGTTAGGTTAGGTTAGGTTAGGTTAGGTTAGGTTAGGTTAGGTTAGGTTAGGTTAGGTTAGGTTAGGTTAGGTTAGGTTAGGTTAGGTTAGGTTAGGTTAGGTTAGGTTAGGTTAGGTTAGGTTAGGTTAGGTTAGGTTAGGTTAGGTTAGGTTAGGTTAGGTTAGGTTAGGTTAGGTTAGGTTAGGTTAGGTTAGGTTAGGTTAGGTTAGGTTAGGTTAGGTTAGGTTAGGTTAGGTTAGGTTAGGTTAGGTTAGGTTAGGTTAGGTTAGGTTAGGTTAGGTTAGGTTAGGTTAGGTTAGGTTAGGTTAGGTTAGGTTAGGTTAGGTTAGGTTAGGTTAGGTTAGGTTAGGTTAGGTTAGGTTAGGTTAGGTTAGGTTAGGTTAGGTTAGGTTAGGTTAGGTTAGGTTAGGTTAGGTTAGGTTAGGTTAGGTTAGGTTAGGTTAGGTTAGGTTAGGTTAGGTTAGGTTAGGTTAGGTTAGGTTAGGTTAGGTTAGGTTAGGTTAGGTTAGGTTAGGTTAGGTTAGGTTAGGTTAGGTTAGGTTAGGTTAGGTTAGGTTAGGTTAGGTTAGGTTAGGTTAGGTTAGGTTAGGTTAGGTTAGGTTAGGTTAGGTTAGGTTAGGTTAGGTTAGGTTAGGTTAGGTTAGGTTAGGTTAGGTTAGGTTAGGTTAGGTTAGGTTAGGTTAGGTTAGGTTAGGTTAGGTTAGGTTAGGTTAGGTTAGGTTAGGTTAGGTTAGGTTAGGTTAGGTTAGGTTAGGTTAGGTTAGGTTAGGTTAGGTTAGGTTAGGTTAGGTTAGGTTAGGTTAGGTTAGGTTAGGTTAGGTTAGGTTAGGTTAGGTTAGGTTAGGTTAGGTTAGGTTAGGTTAGGTTAGGTTAGGTTAGGTTAGGTTAGGTTAGGTTAGGTTAGGTTAGGTTAGGTTAGGTTAGGTTAGGTTAGGTTAGGTTAGGTTAGGTTAGGTTAGGTTAGGTTAGGTTAGGTTAGGTTAGGTTAGGTTAGGTTAGGTTAGGTTAGGTTAGGTTAGGTTAGGTTAGGTTAGGTTAGGTTAGGTTAGGTTAGGTTAGGTTAGGTTAGGTTAGGTTAGGTTAGGTTAGGTTAGGTTAGGTTAGGTTAGGTTAGGTTAGGTTAGGTTAGGTTAGGTTAGGTTAGGTTAGGTTAGGTTAGGTTAGGTTAGGTTAGGTTAGGTTAGGTTAGGTTAGGTTAGGTTAGGTTAGGTTAGGTTAGGTTAGGTTAGGTTAGGTTAGGTTAGGTTAGGTTAGGTTAGGTTAGGTTAGGTTAGGTTAGGTTAGGTTAGGTTAGGTTAGGTTAGGTTAGGTTAGGTTAGGTTAGGTTAGGTTAGGTTAGGTTAGGTTAGGTTAGGTTAGGTTAGGTTAGGTTAGGTTAGGTTAGGTTAGGTTAGGTTAGGTTAGGTTAGGTTAGGTTAGGTTAGGTTAGGTTAGGTTAGGTTAGGTTAGGTTAGGTTAGGTTAGGTTAGGTTAGGTTAGGTTAGGTTAGGTTAGGTTAGGTTAGGTTAGGTTAGGTTAGGTTAGGTTAGGTTAGGTTAGGTTAGGTTAGGTTAGGTTAGGTTAGGTTAGGTTAGGTTAGGTTAGGTTAGGTTAGGTTAGGTTAGGTTAGGTTAGGTTAGGTTAGGTTAGGTTAGGTTAGGTTAGGTTAGGTTAGGTTAGGTTAGGTTAGGTTAGGTTAGGTTAGGTTAGGTTAGGTTAGGTTAGGTTAGGTTAGGTTAGGTTAGGTTAGGTTAGGTTAGGTTAGGTTAGGTTAGGTTAGGTTAGGTTAGGTTAGGTTAGGTTAGGTTAGGTTAGGTTAGGTTAGGTTAGGTTAGGTTAGGTTAGGTTAGGTTAGGTTAGGTTAGGTTAGGTTAGGTTAGGTTAGGTTAGGTTAGGTTAGGTTAGGTTAGGTTAGGTTAGGTTAGGTTAGGTTAGGTTAGGTTAGGTTAGGTTAGGTTAGGTTAGGTTAGGTTAGGTTAGGTTAGGTTAGGTTAGGTTAGGTTAGGTTAGGTTAGGTTAGGTTAGGTTAGGTTAGGTTAGGTTAGGTTAGGTTAGGTTAGGTTAGGTTAGGTTAGGTTAGGTTAGGTTAGGTTAGGTTAGGTTAGGTTAGGTTAGGTTAGGTTAGGTTAGGTTAGGTTAGGTTAGGTTAGGTTAGGTTAGGTTAGGTTAGGTTAGGTTAGGTTAGGTTAGGTTAGGTTAGGTTAGGTTAGGTTAGGTTAGGTTAGGTTAGGTTAGGTTAGGTTAGGTTAGGTTAGGTTAGGTTAGGTTAGGTTAGGTTAGGTTAGGTTAGGTTAGGTTAGGTTAGGTTAGGTTAGGTTAGGTTAGGTTAGGTTAGGTTAGGTTAGGTTAGGTTAGGTTAGGTTAGGTTAGGTTAGGTTAGGTTAGGTTAGGTTAGGTTAGGTTAGGTTAGGTTAGGTTAGGTTAGGTTAGGTTAGGTTAGGTTAGGTTAGGTTAGGTTAGGTTAGGTTAGGTTAGGTTAGGTTAGGTTAGGTTAGGTTAGGTTAGGTTAGGTTAGGTTAGGTTAGGTTAGGTTAGGTTAGGTTAGGTTAGGTTAGGTTAGGTTAGGTTAGGTTAGGTTAGGTTAGGTTAGGTTAGGTTAGGTTAGGTTAGGTTAGGTTAGGTTAGGTTAGGTTAGGTTAGGTTAGGTTAGGTTAGGTTAGGTTAGGTTAGGTTAGGTTAGGTTAGGTTAGGTTAGGTTAGGTTAGGTTAGGTTAGGTTAGGTTAGGTTAGGTTAGGTTAGGTTAGGTTAGGTTAGGTTAGGTTAGGTTAGGTTAGGTTAGGTTAGGTTAGGTTAGGTTAGGTTAGGTTAGGTTAGGTTAGGTTAGGTTAGGTTAGGTTAGGTTAGGTTAGGTTAGGTTAGGTTAGGTTAGGTTAGGTTAGGTTAGGTTAGGTTAGGTTAGGTTAGGTTAGGTTAGGTTAGGTTAGGTTAGGTTAGGTTAGGTTAGGTTAGGTTAGGTTAGGTTAGGTTAGGTTAGGTTAGGTTAGGTTAGGTTAGGTTAGGTTAGGTTAGGTTAGGTTAGGTTAGGTTAGGTTAGGTTAGGTTAGGTTAGGTTAGGTTAGGTTAGGTTAGGTTAGGTTAGGTTAGGTTAGGTTAGGTTAGGTTAGGTTAGGTTAGGTTAGGTTAGGTTAGGTTAGGTTAGGTTAGGTTAGGTTAGGTTAGGTTAGGTTAGGTTAGGTTAGGTTAGGTTAGGTTAGGTTAGGTTAGGTTAGGTTAGGTTAGGTTAGGTTAGGTTAGGTTAGGTTAGGTTAGGTTAGGTTAGGTTAGGTTAGGTTAGGTTAGGTTAGGTTAGGTTAGGTTAGGTTAGGTTAGGTTAGGTTAGGTTAGGTTAGGTTAGGTTAGGTTAGGTTAGGTTAGGTTAGGTTAGGTTAGGTTAGGTTAGGTTAGGTTAGGTTAGGTTAGGTTAGGTTAGGTTAGGTTAGGTTAGGTTAGGTTAGGTTAGGTTAGGTTAGGTTAGGTTAGGTTAGGTTAGGTTAGGTTAGGTTAGGTTAGGTTAGGTTAGGTTAGGTTAGGTTAGGTTAGGTTAGGTTAGGTTAGGTTAGGTTAGGTTAGGTTAGGTTAGGTTAGGTTAGGTTAGGTTAGGTTAGGTTAGGTTAGGTTAGGTTAGGTTAGGTTAGGTTAGGTTAGGTTAGGTTAGGTTAGGTTAGGTTAGGTTAGGTTAGGTTAGGTTAGGTTAGGTTAGGTTAGGTTAGGTTAGGTTAGGTTAGGTTAGGTTAGGTTAGGTTAGGTTAGGTTAGGTTAGGTTAGGTTAGGTTAGGTTAGGTTAGGTTAGGTTAGGTTAGGTTAGGTTAGGTTAGGTTAGGTTAGGTTAGGTTAGGTTAGGTTAGGTTAGGTTAGGTTAGGTTAGGTTAGGTTAGGTTAGGTTAGGTTAGGTTAGGTTAGGTTAGGTTAGGTTAGGTTAGGTTAGGTTAGGTTAGGTTAGGTTAGGTTAGGTTAGGTTAGGTTAGGTTAGGTTAGGTTAGGTTAGGTTAGGTTAGGTTAGGTTAGGTTAGGTTAGGTTAGGTTAGGTTAGGTTAGGTTAGGTTAGGTTAGGTTAGGTTAGGTTAGGTTAGGTTAGGTTAGGTTAGGTTAGGTTAGGTTAGGTTAGGTTAGGTTAGGTTAGGTTAGGTTAGGTTAGGTTAGGTTAGGTTAGGTTAGGTTAGGTTAGGTTAGGTTAGGTTAGGTTAGGTTAGGTTAGGTTAGGTTAGGTTAGGTTAGGTTAGGTTAGGTTAGGTTAGGTTAGGTTAGGTTAGGTTAGGTTAGGTTAGGTTAGGTTAGGTTAGGTTAGGTTAGGTTAGGTTAGGTTAGGTTAGGTTAGGTTAGGTTAGGTTAGGTTAGGTTAGGTTAGGTTAGGTTAGGTTAGGTTAGGTTAGGTTAGGTTAGGTTAGGTTAGGTTAGGTTAGGTTAGGTTAGGTTAGGTTAGGTTAGGTTAGGTTAGGTTAGGTTAGGTTAGGTTAGGTTAGGTTAGGTTAGGTTAGGTTAGGTTAGGTTAGGTTAGGTTAGGTTAGGTTAGGTTAGGTTAGGTTAGGTTAGGTTAGGTTAGGTTAGGTTAGGTTAGGTTAGGTTAGGTTAGGTTAGGTTAGGTTAGGTTAGGTTAGGTTAGGTTAGGTTAGGTTAGGTTAGGTTAGGTTAGGTTAGGTTAGGTTAGGTTAGGTTAGGTTAGGTTAGGTTAGGTTAGGTTAGGTTAGGTTAGGTTAGGTTAGGTTAGGTTAGGTTAGGTTAGGTTAGGTTAGGTTAGGTTAGGTTAGGTTAGGTTAGGTTAGGTTAGGTTAGGTTAGGTTAGGTTAGGTTAGGTTAGGTTAGGTTAGGTTAGGTTAGGTTAGGTTAGGTTAGGTTAGGTTAGGTTAGGTTAGGTTAGGTTAGGTTAGGTTAGGTTAGGTTAGGTTAGGTTAGGTTAGGTTAGGTTAGGTTAGGTTAGGTTAGGTTAGGTTAGGTTAGGTTAGGTTAGGTTAGGTTAGGTTAGGTTAGGTTAGGTTAGGTTAGGTTAGGTTAGGTTAGGTTAGGTTAGGTTAGGTTAGGTTAGGTTAGGTTAGGTTAGGTTAGGTTAGGTTAGGTTAGGTTAGGTTAGGTTAGGTTAGGTTAGGTTAGGTTAGGTTAGGTTAGGTTAGGTTAGGTTAGGTTAGGTTAGGTTAGGTTAGGTTAGGTTAGGTTAGGTTAGGTTAGGTTAGGTTAGGTTAGGTTAGGTTAGGTTAGGTTAGGTTAGGTTAGGTTAGGTTAGGTTAGGTTAGGTTAGGTTAGGTTAGGTTAGGTTAGGTTAGGTTAGGTTAGGTTAGGTTAGGTTAGGTTAGGTTAGGTTAGGTTAGGTTAGGTTAGGTTAGGTTAGGTTAGGTTAGGTTAGGTTAGGTTAGGTTAGGTTAGGTTAGGTTAGGTTAGGTTAGGTTAGGTTAGGTTAGGTTAGGTTAGGTTAGGTTAGGTTAGGTTAGGTTAGGTTAGGTTAGGTTAGGTTAGGTTAGGTTAGGTTAGGTTAGGTTAGGTTAGGTTAGGTTAGGTTAGGTTAGGTTAGGTTAGGTTAGGTTAGGTTAGGTTAGGTTAGGTTAGGTTAGGTTAGGTTAGGTTAGGTTAGGTTAGGTTAGGTTAGGTTAGGTTAGGTTAGGTTAGGTTAGGTTAGGTTAGGTTAGGTTAGGTTAGGTTAGGTTAGGTTAGGTTAGGTTAGGTTAGGTTAGGTTAGGTTAGGTTAGGTTAGGTTAGGTTAGGTTAGGTTAGGTTAGGTTAGGTTAGGTTAGGTTAGGTTAGGTTAGGTTAGGTTAGGTTAGGTTAGGTTAGGTTAGGTTAGGTTAGGTTAGGTTAGGTTAGGTTAGGTTAGGTTAGGTTAGGTTAGGTTAGGTTAGGTTAGGTTAGGTTAGGTTAGGTTAGGTTAGGTTAGGTTAGGTTAGGTTAGGTTAGGTTAGGTTAGGTTAGGTTAGGTTAGGTTAGGTTAGGTTAGGTTAGGTTAGGTTAGGTTAGGTTAGGTTAGGTTAGGTTAGGTTAGGTTAGGTTAGGTTAGGTTAGGTTAGGTTAGGTTAGGTTAGGTTAGGTTAGGTTAGGTTAGGTTAGGTTAGGTTAGGTTAGGTTAGGTTAGGTTAGGTTAGGTTAGGTTAGGTTAGGTTAGGTTAGGTTAGGTTAGGTTAGGTTAGGTTAGGTTAGGTTAGGTTAGGTTAGGTTAGGTTAGGTTAGGTTAGGTTAGGTTAGGTTAGGTTAGGTTAGGTTAGGTTAGGTTAGGTTAGGTTAGGTTAGGTTAGGTTAGGTTAGGTTAGGTTAGGTTAGGTTAGGTTAGGTTAGGTTAGGTTAGGTTAGGTTAGGTTAGGTTAGGTTAGGTTAGGTTAGGTTAGGTTAGGTTAGGTTAGGTTAGGTTAGGTTAGGTTAGGTTAGGTTAGGTTAGGTTAGGTTAGGTTAGGTTAGGTTAGGTTAGGTTAGGTTAGGTTAGGTTAGGTTAGGTTAGGTTAGGTTAGGTTAGGTTAGGTTAGGTTAGGTTAGGTTAGGTTAGGTTAGGTTAGGTTAGGTTAGGTTAGGTTAGGTTAGGTTAGGTTAGGTTAGGTTAGGTTAGGTTAGGTTAGGTTAGGTTAGGTTAGGTTAGGTTAGGTTAGGTTAGGTTAGGTTAGGTTAGGTTAGGTTAGGTTAGGTTAGGTTAGGTTAGGTTAGGTTAGGTTAGGTTAGGTTAGGTTAGGTTAGGTTAGGTTAGGTTAGGTTAGGTTAGGTTAGGTTAGGTTAGGTTAGGTTAGGTTAGGTTAGGTTAGGTTAGGTTAGGTTAGGTTAGGTTAGGTTAGGTTAGGTTAGGTTAGGTTAGGTTAGGTTAGGTTAGGTTAGGTTAGGTTAGGTTAGGTTAGGTTAGGTTAGGTTAGGTTAGGTTAGGTTAGGTTAGGTTAGGTTAGGTTAGGTTAGGTTAGGTTAGGTTAGGTTAGGTTAGGTTAGGTTAGGTTAGGTTAGGTTAGGTTAGGTTAGGTTAGGTTAGGTTAGGTTAGGTTAGGTTAGGTTAGGTTAGGTTAGGTTAGGTTAGGTTAGGTTAGGTTAGGTTAGGTTAGGTTAGGTTAGGTTAGGTTAGGTTAGGTTAGGTTAGGTTAGGTTAGGTTAGGTTAGGTTAGGTTAGGTTAGGTTAGGTTAGGTTAGGTTAGGTTAGGTTAGGTTAGGTTAGGTTAGGTTAGGTTAGGTTAGGTTAGGTTAGGTTAGGTTAGGTTAGGTTAGGTTAGGTTAGGTTAGGTTAGGTTAGGTTAGGTTAGGTTAGGTTAGGTTAGGTTAGGTTAGGTTAGGTTAGGTTAGGTTAGGTTAGGTTAGGTTAGGTTAGGTTAGGTTAGGTTAGGTTAGGTTAGGTTAGGTTAGGTTAGGTTAGGTTAGGTTAGGTTAGGTTAGGTTAGGTTAGGTTAGGTTAGGTTAGGTTAGGTTAGGTTAGGTTAGGTTAGGTTAGGTTAGGTTAGGTTAGGTTAGGTTAGGTTAGGTTAGGTTAGGTTAGGTTAGGTTAGGTTAGGTTAGGTTAGGTTAGGTTAGGTTAGGTTAGGTTAGGTTAGGTTAGGTTAGGTTAGGTTAGGTTAGGTTAGGTTAGGTTAGGTTAGGTTAGGTTAGGTTAGGTTAGGTTAGGTTAGGTTAGGTTAGGTTAGGTTAGGTTAGGTTAGGTTAGGTTAGGTTAGGTTAGGTTAGGTTAGGTTAGGTTAGGTTAGGTTAGGTTAGGTTAGGTTAGGTTAGGTTAGGTTAGGTTAGGTTAGGTTAGGTTAGGTTAGGTTAGGTTAGGTTAGGTTAGGTTAGGTTAGGTTAGGTTAGGTTAGGTTAGGTTAGGTTAGGTTAGGTTAGGTTAGGTTAGGTTAGGTTAGGTTAGGTTAGGTTAGGTTAGGTTAGGTTAGGTTAGGTTAGGTTAGGTTAGGTTAGGTTAGGTTAGGTTAGGTTAGGTTAGGTTAGGTTAGGTTAGGTTAGGTTAGGTTAGGTTAGGTTAGGTTAGGTTAGGTTAGGTTAGGTTAGGTTAGGTTAGGTTAGGTTAGGTTAGGTTAGGTTAGGTTGAGGTTAGGTTAGGTTAGGTTAGGTTAGGTTAGGTTAGGTTAGGTTAGGTTAGGTTAGGTTAGGTTAGGTTAGGTTAGGTTAGGTTAGGTTAGGTTAGGTTAGGTTAGGTTAGGTTAGGTTAGGTTAGGTTAGGTTAGGTTAGGTTAGGTTAGGTTAGGTTAGGTTAGGTTAGGTTAGGTTAGGTTAGGTTAGGTTAGGTTAGGTTAGGTTAGGTT